>RJWK010059671.1:0-13531 GCA_004363435.1 Platanista minor
AACGGGAGAGGCCACAGCAGTGAGAGGCCCGCGTACCGCAAAAACAAACAAACAAAAACTGCCTTTTTTCTTGATCAGTGGCCCTTTGTGCATGCTGCTCCCATTGCTGTAAGTACCTTTTCTCTATCTAGCAAACTCTTGCTCTTCAAAATCCATCTTAAGCTTTTCATCTTAGTGAAGGCTCCTCCAGTTCTCCTAGGCACCTTTGGCTCTGCCTCCCTCTTGGCTCCCACAGCACATTGGTTCTGTCTCCCGTGTCACACCTGGCACGTTGGATTGTGACTACTTGCCTTCCTGCTCTCTCAAGTTGACGGTGAATTTACGGAAGCACACAGGCTTTCAGAAAAAAAAAAAAAAAAAAAAGAATTAAATCAATGAATTAATTGTTTATTTATCATGATGTTTATGCACTATGGTAAGCATTTAAATATTATAAAATAATTATAAAAGACAGTTCTTTGCCTTCAATTTTGATAGCATTACAACTTAAAGCACACTATTAACATGAAATACTAAATACTGTGATATAAACACAGGTAAAATATGATACAACTGAATGGTTGAAGAACAAGACTCTAAATCCTAAGGACATTCAATCTCTCAAGTATTTCTTTCCCTCAGACAATTGGTATTCTTCCTTTAGAGAGCCTGTCCAGGGCCAACCCTAACCAGTTCTAGTTTTCTGAGCTGTTCAGTATGGTAGCCGTTAGCTACATGTGGCTATGAAGCACTTGACATGTCACAATGTGACTGAGGAATAGAAATTTAATTTCATTTAATTCTACTTAATTATAAATTTAGGTTTAAAAACTAATATTCAATTCAACTGTTGGAAAACTTGTATATACACTGGGAACAACTTGGGTTTTTGTAAGTTTAGTTTTCCAGCTGTACACTTTTAAAATCTAAATATGGATCAAATATTACCAGTGAAAATTTAGCATCTGGATTAAGATGTGCTATAAGTGTAAAATATACCATGGATTGTGAAGAAAAGAATATAAAATATCTCGTTAATTTTTTATATTGATTTCATGCTGAAATAATATTTTGGATGTGTTGGGTTAAATAAAATACATCCTTAAAATTTCTTTCTTTCTTTTTTTTTACTTTTAAAAAGATGAGTACTAGAACATCTTAAATTACACACGTGAGTTGCAGTATATCTCTTTTGGATGGCACTGCTCTAGATAAAAATAAGATCTAAACTAAACTCCTACAGGTACCTGGACCTCAGGGCCAACTACTCCAGTGAAGTTTATTGGTCATCTAGAACTCTAGTGCATTTTGGCCTTCTGCTGATCCTACCATCATCAATTTGAGGTTGCGTTTAAAAACATAGTCCTGGACTATCATGTGCTATTGGAGTAAAATATAGACGGCTATTCGTTTGGCCCATTACAAATGGATATACCTTAAACTTTCACTTTGATGTTTGTCTCTTTATGTGAATAACCCTACTCCTTCTTGTCCATTCCCTTGTGTATTTGCTACAATGGCTTTCGTGTCTATACTAAACTTTCTTCTTTTTCCTCAATCTTGTGCGAGAAAATTAGGTCAGTTTTGGCTTCAGCTTCTTGTTGCAGTCCTTACATTCTAGGCAAAAGCTGATTTTAGTTTTTGGCTTTGAGCCCTTCTTCCCTGCCCCCTCTCCACTCTATTCCAGGTAAACTGGAGGACAATAGGAGCTCTGGGGAAAACCACTCTGGTTCCACGTGCATAAATTCATGCAAAACAGTCAGTGTTGTACTCATGATACTTGGAGTGCATGAGACTCTGGGGCCCTCTCTTTTTTAATTCTTATTTTCTGAAATCTTTGGTACATGGTTTTTAAAAGTCTTGTCAGCTTCACCAACGGATTATTCATCATTCATCAGATTCAGGTCCAGAGTAGCAATTTCCCTAGGCAACTCCTCTCTTCTTTGGTAGATGAAGTCCAAAATATTTGTCTTATTTAACATTCTGCATAATTTAACCCCAACTAACTCCAGCAACTAACCACCTAGAGCAACTAACTAGCCCATCCTGCTCTCTGTCTTTCCTGGCTCTCCTAGAATTAATTCTTTAATATAACATTCTAATGCCGCTCTTCCTGATTTTTAGTTAAATGGAGAAAACAGTATTTAGTGTGCCTGAGAGTTGTGAACCTGTAATAATAATAATAATAGTTGACATTCATATAATCCTTAGCATGTGCTAGGCACTGTTCTAAACAATTTATATCCATCTTCTTTCATTTTCTCTCAATAACCTATGAAATTAGTAGTTATTATCTCATTTCATATTATCTAATTTCATAAGGGATTGAGGTATAGAGAAGTTAAGCACCTTGTCCAAGGCCACACAGCTAATAAGTAGCAGAACTAGAATTCAGTCGAGCTTTCAGGTCTACATGTATTGAGCTAAATTGTTTTGGATACTTTGTCCCAGGCATTTTAACATGGATTATCTCATTTAATCTTCACAACGTGTAGGGAAAGTGACCTCAAAGTGTAAAGTAACAAAAAAGATTTTGGAAGTGAAAGACATTCCAGTGGACTGAACATATGGCAATGACTCAAGAAACTTTAGTTTTAATAATTCCCTAGCCCAGAAGTCAAGCCTGCAGGTGAATTCTGGCCCACTAGTGTTGTATAAATAAAGTTTCATTGTATCACGACCACACTCCTTCATTTATGTCTTCTCTGTGGCTGCTTTTGTATTGCAATGGCAGGATTGAGTAGTTGTGGCAGAGACTTTATGGCCCCTAGAGCCTGTATATTCTCCATCTGGCTCTTCCTAGAAAAGTTTTCCAACCCGTGTATGCACCACACCTGAAGAGTACATAGACTTTGCAATTAATGTTAAGATTACACAGTAAGAGAAGTGATTATTTAGTACTGCTTGCCCAAACCACTCTTTCTTTAAAGATTCTCTTTGTGTTCTGTGAGAGGAGATTGGGAGATATAAGGACTAATAGTTTTTTCACTTCCTGTGGCTCAAATCATCACAACAGCCCTTTATCCTCCACAACGTATTGACTCCTTAAATGGCTGGTGTCATGCTGCTTAATCCAATTGATATGTCCTTGAAAAGCTGATGTAAATCAGAGTTTGGTACATTGAAACACATTTTCTGTTCATTTATATTATAATTTGTGTGATGCTCTATCCACTTGAAAGAATCTATAACTCTTTAAAAAACGTTGTGTGCCTGCTCTTTCACGACACTATCTCCCCACTACCCCAGTATTCAACACTGATGTTTCTGTCCAGTTGTCACCATTCTACAAAAGGAATTGTATCCAATTGTGGAAGGTATAATTAAAAAAAATCAGAACAAAACAAAAACTATGTATAATGTTCACAGGATGGGTAATCTTTCTCTGATTAAAATAATTGTACTATTAACATTTAATATTATACATTTTCTTAAATTGAGGTGCGCCTCTTGCAGAAAACAATGAATATTTATGGGCTACCTATTTTATGCCAAACAGTGTTGGGTAGCATTGGTGATTTTTTACCATTATTAAAAGATGCCAAGCAATGACAATGCTAAGGTCATGAAAACCTATCTTCATCATCATTTAAAAAATAACAATAAATTACACAAGTGCTACTATGCGCTGGCCCTCATTCTAAGTGCTTACCATGCATGATCTAATCATCCTAACTATCCTATGAATTCAGTTCTGTTATTGCCCTCATTTTACAATGTACACTTTGTAACGTGTCATTTGTAATACATATTTTACATTAATGGAGTAAAAAAGAGTTAATCTACTTTTATATAATAATATATAAAATGGAGGGTTAATTTAGGGGTTATTTTTTAAGTGAGTTATAATGCTATATACTTAAGTATTATGATTTTTTTAAAGCTATAGTGGTATATCAAAAAAACAAAGAGTTCCATAAACAAAGTATTACATTTGGACACTAGAAGTCATATTTTTAAGACCAGAAAATTGAGACATGTGAGATGAAATCGAAATATTTGTGGGTCATTGATGCATTTATTTATTGAATATTTACTACAGTCCATTCCCTCATGATCTATAAACAGGGAATTATTCGACAAGCAAGTAAATATATGGTTAACGTGAAGATTCTGACAAGGGCTTCCAGCAGCATGAAGAGGGTGGGGATATGAAGAAGTCATATAGGTTGGTCAGAGGACATTCTTCTGAGTGAATTTAAGCTTAGAGCTTAAGAATGAAAAAGAGCCAGCCACGGGCAGGAATGTGGGAAGGAGTAGCACAGGCAAGTAGGAAGAATGGCATCTCCAAGACTATGAGGAGAGAACTTGACTTTAAGCTCATTGCTTAGTGAGTTTATTTTCTCTCCAGGAAAGTTCTGTGGCCCATCTACCTGCTTACATCTGCCAGCCCCTACTAGCAAAACCACACATGCCTTAAAATATTTTCATTGTCAGATTAGTTAGCAGTTATTGTAGCTGCATTTAAAATAAACTACAATATTGATATTAACTGGTATAGAAAATTACTTTTTTAAAAAAATCCCTAACCTTCGGAGAAATGTGAGTACATGGCATACTGTCAGCTGATGCCTGGAGGGCTGACCTTTGGGTCTCCAGGATGCACCTGCCGTTCGCTTTGCTCTTCAAGTCGACCTTCAGTTCAGTCACTTACCAGCTCTGTGAGTTTAGGCAATTTAGGTAACCTCTCTGAGTCTTAGTTTATTTATTAGCATAACAGGGGGAAAAACATGTTCTTTACTATTACTATGAAATTGATTAAAATAGTTGAAAGCATCTAGCACTATGCTTGGCATGCAGTAGGGGTTCAAATATTACTTATAACGTGACAGATCTTTTATATATATGTTCATGAGAGCAATGATTCATATTTATTGAGAACTATTATGTATCAGGTGCCCTTCAAGAACTTCCAGTGTTTTTGACTCATTTTATCCTCACAACAATCCTATGGTGTAGGAACAGTTTTACATATTTCCTTGTGTCACATCTGAGGAAACGAAAGCACAGAGAATTAGGCATCTTGCACAAGATCTCAGAGTCAGTAAATGGAAGAACTAGGATTCCAACCAGGCCGTCTGGTTCTGGCGCTTGTGCCCTAAAATGTGTTTTCTCATTTAGAAAGAAATCATTAATAACTGAATCTTGTCAGTTTCTCAGGTAAGCAACTCAATGCAATGATTACTTTGGGGTGAAACCTGAAGCTAAAACAACTTGCTTGCTTCACACGGAACCTATGCGCTCTATTCATAAGTGACCTCTGTAGCAGATTAAGGCCAGTTTTCAAAAGCAACCCCCTCTCCATCCCCCAAAAAAAAGAAAAAGGAAAAAGACAGATTAGCCATTAAGATATATAGCTTGTTATTAAACAGTGCCCTGCATGTGTATCACATAAAGTGTTTACACAGCAATTTATTGTCAAACGGATAACAGCATGTAAATTTCCAAGAATCAACTTGGTGTCACTGGAAAATCACACTCTGGAGAAACAAACACTAGACAGTTCCACAGCAGCTGAATCATAAAGACTTTTATAGATCAATAACCCTCAACCTTGCTGCATGAAAAAGCATCTTCATCAACAACGAGAGTTTCAGGGAGCCGCAGAAGCATAGTGGGATTATTAGAACAGGTGGGCTTTTGCATGCGTGTATGTATGCTATTTTCACAAGGTCATTGTCGCATAGCTACATCAGGATTTAGTTTTGATATTCCAATATTATATAGTAAAATAGTACCATAGCCAAATACATGATAATGTATTCTCCTACTTTTGGGGGGAGGGTGGGAATAAAATGCTTTTCAAACTATCCTCAGTTAAGTAGAGGAGAGATGAGTTACTGGAATGTGTTTAGTTTTGGGCAACAGTCTAAGTTTCTATTCTGACCCTTATTGTGTCCTTGAGTCTTGGTTGCTTCATTTGTGAATTTAAAGGTTAATAATAACCACTTCAAAAAGTTCTTGATCCCCAAAGTACACATCTCATTGAAGCACTTTACCTGAGAAAAATAGGAACGAGGAGTTTTATTTCATACGAGCTAATTCCAAGTAAAGTTGAGATTGCTAATTATCTTTCTTTACTGTATTATCCAACATGCAAGAAACAAGTAAATTCATACATCTGTCTAGTGAAAACATTTAAAAAATTATTATGTATTTTTGAATGAGTGCCATCTATTAATTGTTAGTTATATGGGACAGTTAGTATTTGAAATGAGTGCCATCTATTAATTGTTAGTTATATGGGACAGTTAGTATTTGAAATAGTCTACAAGATTTTAAAAGACATATGAACTGAGGATAATTTTTAGGTTGTCCATCTCATTGCTGACTATTGACTGGGAAGCTATTAAGGAAGGAATTTTGTTTATCATATAGCAGATGCTTTACATACATTGAATTCAAACAAGTTTTATGATAGTTACAATGACATTTTTATCCCCATAATACAGATGAGGTTATTGAGACTCAGAATACTAACTAGCTGAAGTTAACAAAGGCATTAATTAGGTAGCAGAGTAGAGATTGGAACCTAGGCTTGTGTGGATTCCAAAGTTCTCTTTCCACACTCTTACTGCCTCTGTGTTTTATTGTTTTGAAGTGATCTTGACATAAACTAATTGCTTAAATAGTAATCAACTATTCTAAGGATTTCATAATCTGGCATCTATATAACTTGACTATGATGTGGTTGATTTGGTCCAGTATATACACATTCAGATGCTTATTTTTCAGATGGTAAAACCACAAGTGGTTTTTACTGGTTTGACTATTTAATACTGCAAAAAAAGCAAAACAAAAAAAGCCCTTTAGTGCAGTTCATAACTGAATTTACCAAATTCAATTAAAATATTAGACTTGGATGGTATAGGTATGGCCAGACTAAATATTTACACTGAAATAATAGTATTGAGATACTAAATCATATACACTCTATTCAGTAAAATTCAACTGACAAATTTACTAGGAGACATAATAAAGTAAGACATTAAAGGACTGCATTATAATGGCAATGGAGATTGTATAGAATCAATTAGATATACACATTGAAGTATTTATGGGTAATGCAGCATGATGTCTGGGATTTGCTGTAAAATACTCCAACAACAACAACAACAACAAACCGTAAAAACAAAACAAAACAAAAAACAGTGGGTTGGTTGGAAGAAACAAGATTGGTGAAAAATTGTTAAAGTTGACAGTACATGGGAATTTATCTGTTTTATA
The DNA here is from genome assembly GCA_004363435.1 of Platanista minor. NCBI lineage: Eukaryota > Metazoa > Chordata > Mammalia > Artiodactyla > Platanistidae > Platanista > Platanista minor. The sequence goes on from RJWK010059671.1 coordinate 7,207, forward strand.
TATGTGAAAACTTATACAATAAAGAGTTGAAAAAAGCAATCAACTACTCATAGCTATTAGGTTGAGGCTGAGAAACCAGAAAAGTTTGATTGCTCCAATTGAATATATGTTCAGATTTTTAGCTCTACTATGTATGATTAAAAATCTGTGTTTCAAATCGATAGCATAATCAGGCAGCATCCAGAGTGTATATTCTCAGCAAGCACTGATCTCATTAAATATTTTTTGATAAGATGTAACTTAATGATATAAAGGTATGAATCTCAGAGATATATGATAGTGTATATTCTCAACCAAAAGAGACCTGGCTTTCGGATAATATTTAAACTCAAATTTTTATCCCCTGAAGATAGCACTATAATATCACTTGAATACAAATCTTATATGTTTTCACTGAATTTTAATTAAAAATAATACTTCCACTCAAATAATATTTAGATCCTAAAGGATGATGGCATATAGCTTCCTTTATGCTACTAGCATGTCATAATTTTTCTTTTGTTAATGAACTATGTCATCAAAACAATTATACCTACATTCTGCTAAATCTCATGTAGTTAAAGACATCTTATTAAAATGAGATTTTCTATGTAACTTTATTTTACTACGTAACAAGAAACTAAAAATCTTTAGTTTTTAAAGTGTGCAAATGCATGAGAAATTACCTCTCCTTTGTTGCTACGAGAACAGTTTAATTCCTTGTCTTTTTCCATTCATTTTCTAATAGGATTTTTTTCTAAATCAAGTCATTGTAATTATTAAGCATCATTCTTTGACCCTAGGCAAATCGTGAAGTAAGTTTGACTTTGTTTCCCTTTAAGCTTTCCTTCTAGCCACTTGTTTCTTTCTTACGGCATCATTTTCCTCCTAGACCTGTAGTCTCATTGGAGCAGCAACTCCTCGCCAGAGTTGAGGCACTTCATCTCTCATTGCTGATCCCGTCTTCAAGGCATCTTGCTGATGACCGTTCATGGCTTAAAGGTAAGCATGCCTCAGTAGATCTTAAAGGAAGTGCCAAGCAGCACTGTTTTGATGTGCTGGATTTTATCCAGATAAGTACTTTAATTTTCATATTAAATCAAACAGATACCTTAGGCAGCGGTAGGCACAATTTGCATGCATTTTAAAACTGTATCACAAGATTTCAAAGAGATTTCAAGTTTGGAAGTGGGTTGCTTTGGGAGCTGCCCTCCAAAGCCAGGCTGTATGTATTCACTCTTCAGTCTCCTCCTCATCAGCGATGCCTCGCGGAAAAATTTGAGAGGTGCCAGAACATGACCTCTCTTAAGCACATTTATGTTTCAACTTGATTTGAATAACATGGCAAATGGCATTCTATGAAACCGTGGAAATAGAGATACTTTTGAAAGAGGTGGGGATCTTGTTTTCATATTGCCCCTTTGTAGAGAATTACCTTCATTCATAGAGATTCTGGGGCATTGACGGCATATACATTTTATTTAATACAAAGAGACTTGGCCATTGCCTTTAAGACATGTACAAAATATTAAAGGAAATTATGAAACAAGAGCAAAAATCTATTGGTGAAACAGTGTCTAGGATCAAGGGATAGTTGGTATAATTTTCCAATTTCCTATGACAATTACGGGAAAGATGTGCTTCAGAACTAGAATTTAAATAACATCTTCCCCCTTTTCCATTTCCTATATCAAGTACATTAAAAAATGCACCTGGTTCTAAAGTTCACTTTTTAAATTATGTTTAAAGGCTAATATCTGAAACGTTAAACACTGTATCAGAAATAAAACAATAATTTGTAAACTTAAATTTTATTGCCCTCTAAGTTGTTTCCTCGTTAATACTAAGAGCTTTTTTGTCCCAAAACTTGGACTTGGAAATTAACACAAAAATGTATGGAAATTTAGGATAAAATATGCTCGGAGCTTTTCAAAATGTCTGCCAGTGGTTAACAATGAGAATCTCTGAGTTTGGGTTTTACTTTAGTCCTTTGCATTATAGTTAATATGAAAAGAAAAAAAAAAATAGAGGGCGGCAGGAAAGGCTCCTTGCTGGCAAACTGAGTTCCTTGGGGAAAAAGCAAAAGAGAGAGACCAATTTAGTCAGGGGAAATTATAATACACCAATCACCGTGATTGATCCTGCGTGAGCAGAGGGCGCATGGAAATAATTTAAATGTTGTCCATAAAACTGCTGCTTTCAGGCTTCATGGCATTTTACTTATCAGGATCACTGCTTTCAGGGGCACTGTAGAGATTCTATCGTTCCAAGAAAGAATAAGAAGTTTGGTGCATTCTTCCTTGGGATTAAAGTTGGAAAGTGTAGAGAAAGCGGGAGGCAATTGGTACCACTTCTTGCTTCCTTGTCTACTGTTTCTCTAATAGTGAGAATTTCCCTCAGGAGCTCCTGTATTCAGTGCTTAATTCAAATATTCCATATGGGTGAGTTCTGGAGAATTTGGAAAAGGTATTTTATTTAGTGCCCCATCTCCCACCTTTTATTCTTTTTGTTTAGCTGATTCAGTTTCCATCTGGGATGTAGGAATTCACTGAGGTGGGCTGGCTTTATAAAACTAAAGAAAAGATCATAATTACCATTATGTGGGTTTTACATAGAAATACTCCCTGTATTTTGAAGTATGACTCTTTCTTGGAGTCACTTGAAACACGGTAAGACAGCATACGTGTAATCCTGCATATTTTTCTTCTTACATATATGGAAGAAAAGTAAAACCATTGCAAAGTAGTGACATTTTCAAGAAAATTCTTCTTATGATCAGTGTCTTGCTTTCATTTAAAGTAGATTTTCTCCCAATGTTGGTAGTTTGTTTTTGAGGGAAAAAAGTAAAGATTTTTAGATGTTGGCATTTAATAGAGGGATTATCTGATCTTCCAAGGTCATTTGGGACCTTTGGGCCCTGGCAGGAATTTTTCAGTATTATGCTACACTGATCCTGATGGTGAGGACTGTCAGAAAGCTGTGATTGAGTGAAAGGATGGGAAACGTTCCTCTGAGCTGCTAGCAGAATAAGACGTTTATTTTCAGTTGATTTACTTTTTTTTTTTTTTTTTTTTACAAAAATGGTAAACTTGGTTATTTGTATAATTTGACTTAATTGGGAGCCCTTATAGAGATCATATATCTCGAGCACATGAACAAATCCTTTTCTTGAGTTTTGCATTTAGTGTTTGAATTCTGGTTTCCCCACTTGTTATCTTTGTGACCTTGGAAAGCTGACATCACTAAACTTTAGTTTTCTCATCTGTAAAATATGAATAATAATACCACTTGCCTCACAGTGTTGTTGTTATTTAAATTAGATAATCTAATATCGCAATGCCTAGCACAATAAACATGAGCTGTTATTATTCAGGTTCATAATAATATCCTGGATTTCTTTTCACCTTATAGGAACAGAGTGAAAATTCATAATTGCTTACGGTGAAAAAGAGAGAGGAAGGTATTCTTCTATCATATAGATTGAGAAGCTTGGGCACAGGGGACTCCAGAATACAGATTACCAATTATGTGCCTTCTGTTTTTAATATTTTGTTCCCATCATGTACATTTCTCCAACCCCAACCTTGCCAAGATCTTCTCTCTTCCTATGTCTGTTTTCCAATCCTCCCTGTTACTTGCTGTTCCTTAAAAAACCAAGCGTTTTCCTTCTCTGAGCCTTTGAACATGCTGTTCTTTCTGACAGGGATGCTATTCCTCTCTAATCTCTCTAAAATTCATTGAATTTTAAGCTATTGTTCAAAGCTTCATGCTCTTACTTCCATACATTATTTTCTGATTCACTAATTGGGTATTCTTTACCCTCCTCTGAGCACTGTGGCACTCTGAACTTCTCTTAAACAGTTTTCCTAACTCTGTGATAGTAGTCATTTATGTACTTGGTTTTATATGCCCACCAAATTGCATATTCTGAGTGATGACGTATATAGGAAGTGGTGGGCCATAGAAAAGGATCCCTCAGATAACCATTTAACTCCTCAGGGATTAAACATCTTAAAGCACTTGACTTCCTGTGTTCTATCGCATCTTCCATAGCCATGAGTTCTGTACCTCCCCAAACCCTGACTTCCATGGCCTCTCTTAACAATAGAACTGACCTGAATTCCTCCTGGGGATAAACACTCACCTGGACAAAGATGGGAATGTACTATATGCAGCCTAGAAATCTATGAATCTCCAGCTACATCCTGTTACCCACCCTGTCCTCCACCAAATGGCATCAGTGGGGGACATGTGTCCTCTTCCATGATGCAGACAGTAAATGGATACCACATTCACTTCCTGGGGTCCTGGATAAATAAGAAGAAAGCTAACAGTGGAACATATTTTCTTGACACTTAAGTTTTAAGTGTTAGTAGACACTTAAGGTAGTCCTTGAGATCATATAATATGGTAGGCTTTATCCTATAGCTTAACTGGTACACAAAAAACTGCCTACCAGCAACCCAAGTGGGAAACCACATCTTCATCCTCACCCTACCTCTCCCCTTTGCCAGTGGTGTTCAGTATACCTCCTTCTATCCACCCCATATCCTTGTCCACATCTGTGCCAGCTTTCTCTCTAAACTGAGTCATCTCCACACTCCAATCCATCCTTCTGACAAAGATGGAAATTCTCTAAGATCCAAACGTTATATGGAGCTCCCCCTATGTAAAAACTGCCAACAGCTCCCACTTTATTATAGGATATGTCATATAACCTCCTTCACAATCTGGCTAGATTGTGTTTTCCTATCATCGTCCTCCTAAGATCCTCTCTAAGATCTGGACATCCTAAGATTCCCTTTGTCTTACCACATAGACATACTCATGGCCCCGCCAACACAGTCTCTCTTTTCATATCTCTTAGCATTTTCATAGCTTGTTACCTGCCAAGAATGCCTAGCCCTGAATGTCACTCCCTTTTACTTAGTTGTTATTTATTCTTTTAGACTGGGTTCAAATGAAACCTTCCCCCTCATATTTCTGTGTACCCACAGCATTTGGTATTTATCCATTATGGTGTTTCTCACATTAAATTCTAGCTATTTGCATAATTAACTCTCTCTCACTAGACTGTGAGCTCTTCATTTTTATAATCCCACCTTCCCACATATTTCAACTATCTTTTTTCTGACACCTAGCAGTACCTGTTTTATAATAGGTACTCAGTTTTATAAGAAATAAATGAATACATGAGAATGACCACAATTTAAATAAAGTATTGAAATATTTTCAATGATTAGATTAGTTTGGGCATAGAAATACTCCAAATTCTGTTCATGTGAGCCCAAAATGACTAGTTCATCTAATAACATTTGCTATTATTATAATTCCTTGATGAGTAGGTGGACTCTCAGTGTAATAGGGAAGAACTTTTTGTATTCTATTACAAGTTAATCACTAAAGGGATGTTGCCTATAAGCTTAAATTATTCATAATGGCCCATCTCTGGGAACCCTGCTTCCCAGGTAATGAGCATTAAGCTAAAATACCTTTGGCTCACAGGAAACATCCTGACCAGGCCCACCCGTGAATGACTGCAGGGAGGAAGAAATTAACACATACCCTCTGGAGGCTGATGGGAACCAGGAAGTGTTTGACTTTACTCCCTCCCCTTTTAGTATAAAAGGAGCCTGAATCCTAACTCAGGCAAGATGGTTCTTTGGGGTATGAGTCCACCATCTTCTTGGTTTGCTGGCTTTCCGAATAAAGTCATTATTCCCTGCCCAACAGCTCGTCTCTCAATTATTGGCCTGTTGTGCGGCAAGCAGTACGAGCTTAGACTCGGTAACATTAGTATATTTTGGCGGAGGGTGGGGGCAGAAACAACCACAAGATCCCTGTTGTTTTACTGAAATAAACTGTCTAAATAAGAGCAGATGATTTTTTTCCTTTTTAAACTATGGGACCTGAAGTCCTCAAATTGAAAAACAGGTTATATCAATGATCATGTATAAAGCAAAAATTTAAAAGTACAAAGTTCATAGATTAACAAAGCTGATCCATTGACATTTACTAATGTTCTAGCTAGTGAACTAGACTTTGTAGTTGAATTATAATGCCCTCCTCTTTTTACACAACCCCTTCAGTGTCTCTGCAGTGCTCAGTGATAATGTATGAGTTGTTAAGAAAACGTACACATACTGTCACTTAGTTGGTGAGCCTTTGAGTCTCAGGTTTTCATTTTAGGTCGCATGTATCTTAAACATGATACAGACCAGGGGTCCCCAACCCCTGGGCCTCGGATGGTAGCCAGCTGCACAGCAGGAGGTGAGCCGCAGGTGAGCGAGTTAAGCTTCATCTGCCGCTCCCCGTCGCTCCCCATCTCTCACATTACTGCCTGAAC
>RJWK010059672.1:0-13539 GCA_004363435.1 Platanista minor
TTATTTAACACTTTTTCTTGAGTACCAGTACCAGTAAAATCACCAAATTGTACTGCACACCGAACAATTCTAATCAGTTGAGGACACTAGAGCCATGAAATGATATTGTATATGAAATTTAAATGTGTTCTTATTTAGGATGGCATGATATAAAAATATTAACAAAAAGTCACTTATTCATAAATTTTTAAATAATGCAAATCCATACCTCCTCTATATCCCCCAATTAAAAGTATGCCAAGAATTAAATCCAAAATTGGCGAACCAAATGAATTGGAAACTGTTTAAGCTTTGGCCAGAGGGTGGCACCTGGTAAACAGGAAAAACCTAGGCATTCTTTGTCAGAACTGCCTTTGGCTTCAGTTCTTCTCAATTGCATAAAATTCTACTGTTTTATACAATAAACAACAGTGTGAGATGAGGTACTACGGGGGGAATGTTTAGCATCTGAATTTACCATTGCAAATGACAGATATTAATACCTGCAGCACATTTAACAGGCAGAATAAGATATGAATTTACAGCACCTGTTAGTGCATCTCTTCCCTAGCTCTAATTGCCAGTGAAAATATATCAGTGCAAGTTGTTCTGCCCCCACAGACAGACATCACCTTGTCACTTTCTCACATATGTCTTTGGCTTTTATATAAAGCACCCAGAGTGAGTGTAGAAACGAAAGACGTGCCGAGAGTTCAGGCTAAACTTCAGATTTGACTACAAAAGTCAAAGGGCTCAGCGTCATGGGACTTCAAACTATGCCCTTGACAGGGCGTCTCAGAAGGAGGGAAATGTGAAGAAGACTATTTATAGTAACAAAAACCTGCTAATAAGCTGACATCCAATGACAGATACTTGGTTAAATACATTATATTACATCAATATACACAAGGTATGCCACTGTCATAAATATAATACAATAGAAAGAAAAACTGCTTATAAATAATACTCAGTGGAGAAAAGTCAGAAAGGAAAATTGAACATGCACTATGGCTATACTTGAGTGGTAATCTTATGTGGATAAAGGTCAGGTGAAAATGCTTATAATACTAGGGGAGACAGTTTTTAAAGTCTCTCCTAATATTATAAGCATTTCCACCTCACCTTGATCCACATATGAATATTTTAAGTTTAAATTAATTTTAAACTATTTTAAAATTATTTTAAAAAATATTTTAACATCTTGTTGGTAATGAAAATGTAAATAGGTTCAACCATTCTAAAGTACCATACATGTTTGGAAGTCTTAAAGAGATGCTTACCCTCTGATCACTAAGTCTACTAAGACTGTATCTTAAGTAAGTCATCTGCCTAATGTATAAGGACAGATCTCTAATTCAAGAATATTTATCCCAGAATGTTTTATTGCCAAAAAAACCTACCACAGTAATAATAATAATAATAAATTCAAACAATAAAAAGTTGTCCTCAGTTACATATATTTTTAAGTGTAGTTATTGACCTGGAAAAGCATTTTTGATTATGGCAGAGACTGCTATTTGGCACCCACCCCCCCCCCCAGTACCCATTCTTGCCTTATTCCTTTCAGTAATAAAATTTCTAAAGTTTTTGCTAAGCACACGGCTGCCAGGGTAGGAACCATATCCCTCATGTGCCTACTTCCTGGGGGCTGGAACTGCCATGAACGTGACCCAGTTTCAACCAGGCAGAAGAGGCCAGCGCCCCAGAGATGGCCAAGCTCTAGTGCAGAGGGGACTGGGTCACTGCATGACTTGCCGGAGCAGTCACAGCTCCTCCACAACCGTATGCCACTGATGTCTGGACTGGATTCTGAGGGAGAAAACTATTTATTTAGATGCTGTATTTTAGGGTCTTTGATACAGCAACTTAGCCTGCACCTCAGAAATACAATGCTGTTTAATCAAATAAAAAATAAAATTATTAAAAAGTGCATGTAGCATGACCCTTCTTCTGTAATGGAAACAATTACACCAAAAAATTATAAGATTACAGTGTAAGAGTTCAGGACATACCACCCCAAAATATGCTGCTTTGGCATAATGATTATTTTGAGTTAAAGGCACTTGGAAAACAGAAGATGTGAAGAGGACGCTGACCTTCCTTTTTCTTTCTAAAAGGAGAACACAAAACTCCCATGTGAAAGAAGCCCTCCCTATACCAGGAGGAAGAAGCATGCTCATCACCAGCGCCTAGAAGAGGAGACTGAGAGAAATCTACACAAAAAGACCTTGTGAAAATAACTCTCATGTCTTGTAAGTCTCCCCATATATTTTAGTTACTTTTCCACAACTGCTACTCTTTGTTCAACCTAGTATATAAGCACTTAGGCCTAGTTACTTCTTTGGGTCTTCATTTTTGTGAGGGTTCCCATGTACACGTAAATAAAATCCATACGCTTTTCTCCAGTTAATTTGTCCTATGGCAGTCCCAGTCAGAAACCCGAAGAGGGGAAAGGGAAAATTTTACCTCCCCTATAATACGCAAATACTAATCGTACGTAGTTATCCCTGGTGGTAGACATACAGGTAATGTACTTTCTTCTTTGTACTCACATATTTTTAAAATTTCATAACGAACATATATGTATAACAAACATTTTACTAAATGTCTCTTACAGTGTTTTGAAGAGCCTAGCTAATGTATATTTTGCATTTTTTTTTTTTTTTAAGCAGCGGGTTTCAAACAATAGAGAACATCAGATCTTACAAGGTGCTTATTAAAACGCAGATCCCAGAGCCATACCCTCAGGAATTCTGATTCTCACCAAGTCTTAGGTAGACCCAAGAGACTGTATTTTTTTATAGCACCCTTAAGTAATTCTGAACAGCACTGTAAAGATATGTTAGGACCAGCCTCCTTCAAACAGGAGGAGCAGGTAGCTGGGCTCTGGGCGTAGCCGGCAAGGGGGCCAGAGATTCCGGAGGGTCTCTGAAACGTGTGAGGCTTATAAACAGAAGAAGATGATTTGTAAGCTACATTTAAAAAACCCAGTGAAGGACTAGGTTTTAGAACTTTGAGAACTGAATGCTAATTACTTATACAAAAGATCCATTTCAAAATTCACTATGAATAGAATGGCCTTTAAGGGCACCCCCAAACTCCTGCCACGGAAACCTCCCAACTTCACATCTGAATTGTAGCCCTCAAGCCTTCCAGCATGCAGGCCCCGCACACCCTCAGCGGAAGGCCTCTCCCAGCAGGGACCAGGGCTGCTGCCCCGGCATGTCCTGGGTAGGCAAAGAGTAGCAGTCCCTGGCTGGCAGCCCTTGGCCAACAGCCCAGAGGAGGAAGAATCAAGAAGATCCTATGAAACAGCTGCACAAAGCAACCATTTTCTTAACAAAGGGATGACACAGGGAGCAGGAGAACGAAGGGCAGGGCTGACCTCTGCAGGGAATCTGGGCTTCAGAAACGTTCGTGGCACACATTGCAATGCGGTGAGGACCTAAAACCACCTGGTCACCACTGGGCCTGAGAGTGGTGCTCTGATCCACAGCCAGCAGCCTCTGACCCCAGTCAGCTGCTTGACAAAAGGGCTGGAACAAGAGCAGGAGTCTGGATTGCAGCCAATCCAAGAGCTCTAGGCCAACCCAACGCCACTGGGGGCCTGCAGCACAAAAGGCTGGAGGACTACCGTGCTGTGACATGCAACAGGGTAGTCTGACAGCTTGGGCCACCACATTCCCAAGGGTACCTGAAAGGCTAGGGCTGGCGGTCATCTGTGCTCTGCTGAGGCGTGGGGGTGCCACGCGTGGGCCGCTCAGCATCTGCCTTCAGCTCAGCTCAGTCGTCCTCCACACACAAGGGAGCACTGACTCCTGAGGTGACAGAAGCTGGACCTTACTGAAAAATGTCCATTAGGTAAGAGGGTAAAAATGCTCAGAAAGATAAGGCTCTTCTGATGGCAGGGTATACAGAGAAAACAAGTGGCTCTAGATGGAGAAGTGCCTGAGGAGAAAAGTAGGGGAATGGGTGGACACTTGGGAGTGAACATCTTGAGGACTTCTGAAGGTTTCGGGACATTCCTTCAGAGGTAAGGGTGTCAGTCCTTCAGCATGTCATGAGCTACCTGCCTTCCAGATGCCCCTCTTCTAGGCCAAACTCTGGTACTGAGACACTGATGCTTAACACTAGGCCTTACAGTCACTACGGGGCTAAAAGCCTCAGGCCAGGTCCTGCCTGGTTCCATAGGGATGAGCCCAAGGAGAGGTAACCGATAGCACTCGCAACTGACAGCGTTCCTGGGACAACTGAGGAAGGATACCAAAGCACCAGTGATGTCCAGGATCAGAGGTTCCCAAATCCGGTTGGGCAGAAGAATCTAATGGGCAGAACTTGTAAAAAAATATAAATTCTCACCACTCAGCACCAGAAAGAAATGAAGTACTGATGCACATAACAACTTGGGTGAATCTCAAAATATTTATGCTTAGAGAAGCCAGACAAAAACAAATATATACTGTATGATTATATTTAGACAAAACTCTGGAAAATTCAAAGTAACCTACAGTGACAGAAAGCAGATGGGTCGCTGAGGGTGGAGGGGGTATTAAAGGGGGCCTCTGGGGGTGACAGATACGTTCACTGGTTTGATTGTGGTGATGGCTTTGCAGGTGTATATCTATGGCAAAACATACTACATTGTACACTTTAAATATTGTATGTCACTTATACCTCGACAAAGATGTTTTCAAAAAAATAAAGGTATACACACTCCAGTCCAAATGAATTAGAATCTCTAGGGATGGGACACAGGAGTCTTTGTCTTTAAAAGCCTGGATTGTAGCTAATCCAACAGCTCTACCACAAACCCAATAACCCTTACTTTTTAAAAATAATATTTTATTAAAAAGTGTACTTTTAAAGGCAACTCACATGATTCTGATGCAGGCAGTGACTCACAGTTGTTTGAAAATTGCTATCCAAGGCACTCACTGTGTCTTGGTTTGAAGCTTAAATGGTGAGTTATTTCATATTTAAAAAGAATTTGGGGGGAAAAATTATACAAAAACATGTCCTGAGGTAGAAAAAGTCCCTGACATATTGTCAGGTGAAAAAAAAAAAAAAAAAAAAGCTATAAAAGAGTAAGGAGAAAAGTAATCAATCTATTTCTACAATTATGATTTCTATCTACATCTTCAACCACTTCTTTCCGAAATGATATGCAAGAGATATGGAGTAAAATGCAGAGACATTTTATATCCCTGGTACACATTCTCTATCTCTGTGTGGGATTACAGAGCAATTTTATTTTTCACCTTATGAGAATTTTTATTATTATACCCGTATGTAATTTATAAATTTTCTAGAATGAACATGCATACTTTTGTGATGTGTGATCACACAATCAAAACTCTATTTTAAAATTTAGTGTCTCTTACTTATATCCTTGACTGATCTAGCTCTGTTTCTCCACTGATGTTTCAGGCATACAGTGTTCATAGGTTAATGCTGAAAATAGCAGCTTCTATCTCCAAAGCTGCTCTAAAATCTTGCTTTCTGGAGCAACACAGAAATAAAATAAATCTGGGACTCAACGAAAAACTGACAGAGGGGAGGGGGAAGAAAAGAACAGACAAGTCAACCCCAATAGCTGTTTGGTGAACTCACACCGTAGTACAGTCTGCCCCAGGGAGGATAACACAAGCAACATAAACATAGGGACAGGAGCCCAGGACTCAGGAAGGAAAGCAGCTCAGATGTGTAAGCAGACTATCTTTCTATTTGCTTCATGGAATGCACAGAACTTTCTAAGGCCGATGTTCCACAAACCCTCCACTGTACTCCTGGAATGCGTACCTGGCTCCAGTGTAACATATTTTGCACAGAAGTTCCGGCAGGAGAGTGTGTGGCATACACAGCCACTCTAGACTGCAAAACAAACACGTGGAAATAAAGAATGAAAACAGCCTGAAGGAGGCATTGATAATAAACACAGTTCGCACCTGGAAGCATTAAAAACTGCAGAGCCACAATCTCAAATACGTGAGATTAAGAGCAGGAAAAAAAATTCTTTGACTACAAATACGGCCTGTAAAAATATGAATAACCACACATACACACACAGGATACACATGAAGGATATACAGCAACATGGTAACTGTGGGGCTGTACTGGTTGAGATTACTGCTCATTTCTATTTGCTTCTTCATATTTTTCTGAATTTCCAAAATTTTACATAACAATCATACCTTGCTTTCATTCGTCAGAAACAAGAAAAATTAACATCCCTTAAAAATTCCCTAGAGCCTTCGTTCAGAATTTTAAGACCTGTTTTCAAAACACAACATGACAAACTACGAATGCATTTGGAAACACCAGCACATTGCTGGCCAAGGGTTTACATTTTATAAAATAAATAAACAAATGTATATATACATGGGTGGGTATGTGCCTGTGTGTGTGTGTAAATGGCCATTCCAAATTTAAACACATTTATAGTAATTATTTTGAAGAAAAAGATCACTAGAATAAATATAAATATTGCAATCTAAATGATGACTGATCTCCTCATTCCATAGTTTCCACATAGGTACAATGTAGGAAGCTGACAATGGCTGGCCTGAGGTTAGCCACAAATGGTGTTCCAGGCACCTGCCAAGGTTGATTCTTATACCCCTTAAATGAAAGAGCCTTTAGAGCTCTAATGAGGTCATTCCTGCCTTTCCCACATCCTCCAACACAAAGAAGTACATTCACAGATAAAATAAAACCACTGACAGTTTAATGCAAGTGTCATTGTAAACATACATACCATATTTAAATTTCTCTCATTAAATCCACACATAACAAAAAAGACATTTCCGCAAAGCTCCTTCAGAATGACATGAGTACAAACATGTGTACTCAGCCATTTCACAAACGTACTCTGGGGAAGAAATTCTTTAACCCCAAATAAGTCCTGCAAAATAAAAAGAGTATCTCAGCATTTCCTTTTGGTGTATGGCCTCCATGTCCCACCTCACAATCAGACACGTGCCAACCGTGTCCACGGATGGCCTCAGAAGAGACATGGCAACCAGTGGGCATTCAAACTAGTACACCTGTGCGATACGTTTACTAAGGCAATAGTAGATGTTATAGACGTGTATTTAAAGTCTCAAATGAAAAAAAGAAGGCAAAAAAATCAAATAGGCCCACAGAAGACTTTTACAGTGGGAAGGGGCCTGAACGATCCCTGATCCCAGGGCCATCCCCAAAGTTTCATCTGACTTTGATGGATTGCTAGTGACTTCAGAGAAAGAGTTGAAACTGTGGTTGGTCAGCAATGTGTCTGCTTAGGACACATACATCTGATCCGATGCTATTGGCCAGTGGGCCAAAACCTACCCACTGCCTTTTGGGTTTTTTTAATACTTAATACAAAATCTACCATTTTAACCATTTTTAAGTGTTCAGATCAGCAGCATTAGTACATTCACATTGTTGTGCAACCATCACCACTATCCATCCATCTCCAGAACTCTTTCAACATCTCAGACTGAAACTCTGTACCCATTTAAACAATAACTCCCCATGCCTCCTCTGCCAGCACTGCCTTTTTTTTTTTTAAAGTTTACTGGAACACGGCCATGTTTTCTCTATACATACACATTGTCTCTGGCTGTTATCACAAGACAAAGGCAGAGGACTTCCCTGGTGGCGCAGTGGTTAAGAATCCACCTGCCAATGCAGGGGACACGGGTTCGAGCTCTGGTCCAGGAAGATCCCACATGCCACGGAGCAACTAAGCCCGTGCACCACAACTACTGAGCACATGTGCCACATCTACTGAAGCCTGTGCGCATGCTCTAGGGCCCGTGAGCCACAACTACTGAGCACATGTGCCACATCTACTGAAGCCTGTGCGCCTAGAGGCCACGCTCTGCAACAAGAGAAGCCCCGCGCACCGCAACGAAGAGTAGTCCCCGCTCACCGCAACTAGAGAAAGCTCACGCACAGCAACGAAGACCCAACGCAGCCAAAAAAAAAAAAAAAAAAAAAAAAAAAAAAGACGAAGGCAGAGTTCAGTAGTTGAAACAGAAATCATATATGACTCACAAAGCCAAAAATATTTATTATCTGGACCTTTAACAGAAAACGTTTGCTGACTCCTGGTGTACATCAGGCCTGACCAATGGCCCCTGGACCTGTGCTCAAGTATTTCTGGGGCAATCACTATGCCCTCAAGGCAGACTGTCGTGTACATGTGCAATAGGAAATAGGAAAATGATCTTCTTTATAGTGAACCCAAATTTGTCTCCTTATAATTTACACTTTCGCTGATGCCTACCCTCTGGAGAGACAAGCAGAATGAAAAATTCAAATGCCTACAAAGGCAGTTTTATGGGTTGAATTGTGTCCCTCCCGAAAAAGATATGTTGAAGTCCTAATTCCCTGTATCTCAGCATGTGACATTGTTTGGAAATAGGGTCTATATCAAGGTACTCAAGTTATATAGTTGGATACTGTCTACACTGAAACAAAACAATACATTTCTCTCTGGACCTATACAGGTATATAAATTCACACACAAGGTCTATAGGAAAAGACCCCAGGCTGAGCACGGTGCTTTATTCTGAGGAAGGCACTAGGAGAAGCCTTGGTAGTTGAAGGGTACTTTATTTGTAATCTCCGAATTGTTTATAATGAAAATTGAAGGTTCTGTTTTCCAAGGTATTTAAAATAAATGTGGTTAGAGGGGCCCACATCTTCTTACCTGCCTGTCTGATCACTGGTATAGAGAACCCCATCTTATGTGAGAGTCAGAGTCTGAGGTCAGAGTATAGTCTATATGTTCTGTGAACATATTTCTTAAATGGCCAAGAGATATGTATAAGTATATATTTCTGTATAGGATTTCATATGTGTGTGTACAAACCTATCATACATAAAAACATAGATAGTGCATGCATAATGGACCATCTGGCCTCAGCTGGCTCTCAACTCCTCATAAAAACTGCTTCCTCCTTGAGCAAAGCCTGGAGGGTGCACACATTGAGCTCCGATGAAGTTACTGGTCTCTGCTTAGGGGCCATGTAATAAAATATAATAGATCACCCTCAGTGTGGTCAGGGTCGGGCACGTGGAAGAGCACATCGCCTGTCTCCCATCTCCTGCCTACTCCTAGGCACGGACCCACCCTATGGAATAAAGGGCAACTTCAGGGTGGTTTAAGCTGCTTTCTCCCGGCTTTCCTCGTGCTCTCTTTGTAAGGTGGGTGGGGAGTTGCACTGACGTGTTAGCCACGAGAACAGAGAGCTCCAGTGTGGAGTTGAGGACACCTCCCCTGGCTCCCCTGGATCTGGAAGTAGGGGTGAAGGGGGAAAGAAAAACTACAGACAGAAGAAAACCCACTGTTCCATTGATAGCAAAACACAGGGGAGGAAGGCATACCTTCTTCCTCTAAAGGCCAATTCTTCAGAATCAAAAAGGAAATCTGTGAGGGAAGGGAGTGGAGGTGGGGGGAATCCAAGTACCTTAATGAGAAGATCTGGAAATCGTCCTAATTTAACTAGAGGGCTAGTAGCGAACTGGGCTGAAGCCACGGGAGCCAGGGCAAAAAACATTTTAATCTTTTTGGCCAGCTCCGGGATCTGTGAAAATGCTATGAAACCTGTGGGAACAAAAGGAAAATAACAGAATTCCATCTTCTGGGACTTTTCTCTGAAAAGGCAAGGGCAGGCATGCGTGTCGCCTTCTAGTGGCAATCTGAGAACTGTGCAAGCAATGCCAGGAGGCAAAACTCGTGAAATGAGGGCCTCTGAACTCCTTTGCGCACAAACACCGAGTTTGATTAAACCAGTAAATCAAGTTTTGCTAAGTGCTTGTTTCGATTTTCAGCCTACATATGCACTGGAAGAAATCCGGGTTCCTAGAACCAGAAGACGTTTCCCATTCCTTTAATGATATAAGCCAGGGAATCGAAGACTATTCCTAACAGCTCCACTTCACTGTGTCCATCCCCCACTGCCCCCGCTCCATCACCATGAATGGTGTACGAAGGTGCTCATAGCAGTCGCCAAGGACTCGAAAGGAACTTACACATTTAGAATCCTCTAGCTTTAAAATATCTTTTAGCTTCCTCTCAGGTCACTTCTTGCCTTAAACTTGGCCCCAGAATGTCAATTTTGAAAGCAGTGGGGCAAAGGACACCAATGGACAAGTCATCGAAGAAGGAATATAGATGAAAAAAATGCTTAAGTCCATTAATAAGAAGGGCAATTACGTCCATGTTACTTGCTGCTTGAAGCCTCTCAAGGTGACAAAGAGGAGTGGTAGTGAGGGCAAGGCAACTTAACCACGTATATGGAGACACTTCAACGCATTCATACCTTTCATATCATAGTTTTCTTCTAGGAATGTATTCTAAGAAGATTGTGTGATAGGAACACAAAGATATTAGTCACAGTAAACACTAACGGGGGAATTAAATCAATTATGGGACAGGTCTCTAGTCCCTAATCAGAGGAACTCTTGTTTGCTAGAATTATGAGCATTTTTTTTTTTTTGGTGGGGGGAGGCCATGACGCGTGGCTTGAAGGATCTCAGTTCCCCGACCAGGGATTGAACCCAGGACAAGGCAGTGAAAGCTCAAAGTCCTAACCACTCGGACACCAGAGAACTCCTGGCAATTTTTATTTTTTTTAAACTTTGCTAAATTTTCTGTTTCTGTTTACATATGAACACACAAAATTTTTATCATCAGCATAAATTAAAATATATATGACATAAAAATTATTTGTAAATAAAGTGTACTATGGCATCCTTGTAGCTAGCTTTACCCCACTTCACTTTAAAAACTCAGTGTACTTCCTTGTTTTCTTTATAAAAGTCTCTGCACTTATACAACTTCCTGCTTTCTACTCTCTCACATCCCCATATCACTTAACTAGGAAAATATGTAATAGGCTGTGGTTTACATTGATTCCTTTAATCAAGGGAACCATACACCATGTTTATCTATTTATGTTTGTCTGAATTTCCAGAGAAGACCCAATATTACCAAAATGCTTTGCCTTATTCATTATTTCTGCCTGGCATTAAAAAACAAACACAAAACTCTACCTGAACATTATTTTTTTATATTCCACTTTTAAGAACGAACACAAACTGTAATAAAACATTATATCAACCTCCCATCTTTATTTTATACATACCTATCGTGGTGCCTTGAGAATGACCCACATAATACACTTGTTCTTGGCCAGTTTTATTCAGAATGAAGTTAATTGAAGCTGGTAGGTCATAATTTGCCATCTCATCGTAACTGTAATCCAAAAAAGGAAATTTTTAATTGAGACATCACATGCAAATACAACGGCATACAAGTGTGCTGTTTGATGAGTTATCGCAAACTGAACACAGCTGGGTAAACCAGCCCTGAGCACGAGGAACTGAACGTTACCAGCGCTGCAGTAGCCTCCCTGGGCTCCTTGCTAACCATGCCTCCCCAAAATGACCACTCTCCTCCTTTCTTAAACCATAAATTAGTTTGATCCATTTGGGAACTTTTCTATGAACGGAATCAAACAGCCTGTATCGTTCTGCATCTGACTTCATCTTTGCCGTCACATACATCTGTCGGCTGGTCACTGTGTAAATACATGACACTTTATTTGTTCACTCACTGCTGATGGGCATTTGGTAGTTTCCAATTTTTCGCTGTTACAAGTGGTGTAACAACAAGTATATTCTTGGACATGCCTTTGGTAAAAGCTCTCATTCCTGTGTTTCACGGCCTCGGGTAGGTTCTGGTTTTACAAATGGGGAAGCAAGCCTGAAGGAGTCGCGGTGCTGACTTTCTCTAATGCCTGGTACAGAGACACAGCCCTGAACCTGTACGCATGTGTACTGACTGTAACCACCACTTGCGCTGTGGCAGGCTCTGTGCCAGCCTCTTTCCCTGTATCCTCTCCTTTAAGCCCCCAGTGACCTTATGAGAAAGGTATTTATTATCCCCATTTTACAAAAAGGCAACAGACACAGGGCTTATGCCACATGCCTAATATCATGCAGTGATCGACTGGTATAGCCAGAAGTAAGAGAGAGAAGAGGAGAACTTCTAGAAACAAGAAGAGTGAATATTTGCAGGACGTGTTTATGGAGGAAGGGAGAAGGGTATGGTACACAATTTACACAGCGACACCCACACCACCGGGAATGTCAAAATAACTGAAAATCCCTTATTGAATCTAATCCATAAATGTAACCATTTATGATAATTTACCTTACTGCTATTTATTAAATTCCTAACAAGGTGTAAAACCTTTCATAAACCATTAGTTTCCCATCATATGATCTTGAGTTTCCAATCTATGTGCCTCCCCAGTGTCTACGTTGAGGGTACCAAGGAAAAAGACCCCCCTGTCATAATCAATTCAAAGATACCTGAAGGCCCAGAATTCATCCTGAGAAACTGAAAGAGTCTTGTGTCTCTGAGACCAGGTGTTTCCCCTGCTGTTCCCCATCCACACATCAAAACCCGCATCTGCCAGAATGAAGCCCAGGCTGGTGCTGGGCAGGTTTGTGACCCAGTTACTGGAATCTGCCAGCAAGCCATGCTGCAGGAACACAACTGGTTTGGGACCTGGAAAGCAATCACGTTTAGGAGTTAGCAGCACTAAGCTTCAAAACAAACATGATATCTTGCTAATCAGAAAAGGCACAAAAGATCACAAAGCAAATAATGAAACAGAAACAAAAGACTGAGGTAGCATTATCATTCCGTGGTAACTGTACTATATGTACTGTGTAGAGGGCGCCTGGAGCTGTGTGTCTTCCTTGGGCACATTAAGACACTTCTCACCCATCCAAGGTGCTCTGGGGCTGGGCCATGAGGAAGAAGACCTGACCTTAAAAGACCAGGAAGTCAGGCTAACCAAGGAAAGACCTTGGCAACATATGGGGACCAGTGGGGCAGGACTGCCTTGTTCCAAGCGGCGCTGCTGCCAGTCATCAGTCAAAGAGAAGGAGCGTCGGCACTGCAGCGGCCTCTGCTGGGGAAAGGAGAGTTAGAGCGAGGCAGGAGGACAGCACGCTGGGGGCCAGGTTCCTTGGGCTGGTTCCAACCTGTGCCTCTTCAGACACTTAGTGGGAAACCTGAGGCTGTGCAGCCGGCTTCACAGGGCAGAGCCCTGAGAAAGGAGGACGGGTTTCAGCGGGGGTGGGAGAACCGAGGAGGGGCGAGCAGGATAGAGAGTGGGCCAGCCAGGCCGGGACTGAGCTGCAAGGGGGGTCAGGTGCCAGTTTTCGGGGACCAGGAGTCAGCTGCCTAACTTTTTTTTTTCTTTGACATCTTTATTGGAGTAGAGCTGCTTTACAGTGTTGTGTTAGTTTCTGCTGTATAACAAAGTGAATCAGCTATACGTATACATATATCCCCATATCCCCTCTCTCTTGCGTCTCCCCTCCCACCCCTCTAGGTGGTCACAAAGCACCCAGCTGATCTCCCTGTGCTATGCAGCTGCTTCCCACTAGCTAGCTATTTTACGTTTGGGAGTGTATATATGTCCGTGCCACTCTCTCACTTCGTCCCAGCTTACCCTTCCCCCTCCCCATGTCTTCAAGTCCATTCTCTAC
>RJWK010059673.1:0-13536 GCA_004363435.1 Platanista minor
AGGACTAAAGAACAGGTAAAGAATGATCGGGGTGGAGTGTACATAGAAGAAGCTGCCTAAGTTCAAATGCCCTTCTTGCAAGTGCCTTGGTCCTATCATATTCCAGTAAGTTTATTTTGGACAATTTTTTTTTTGATCTAAAGAGACACTTAGTATTACATCAATCTTACACTAATTAACAATCATATTTCTTAATACTATTATTTATTCTTTAGTGTATGGGACATTGCCATGGACATACATGAGAAAGTGATTTTTTTTCTTGATTAAGAATATATAAAAAGTTAAAATTAGCAGTAAGCCAGAAGGAAGAAGACACTGGAATATAGTGATTATGAACTAGAGCAAACACAGCTGAACAAAAGTGGAATTTCCTTAATTAATGGCAACTTAAACAGATTATAAGGTTTCTGTACTGTTTTCAAGTACTAATGTAAATCAACTACATAAAGCCAGTCTTGACTCATCCACTAATACAATAGTTTTCCATGCTCCCTTCCTTGCCAATTTACTCAGAAGAATGGTCTTTTCTGCCCAAGCACAGGAAAAAAAAAAGACATGCCTCCTAATGAAAGCCATTCGTAACAAGAAACAATCTTTACTTAAGAAGGAAGTAGGGCTTCCCTGGTGGCACAGTGGTTGAGAGTCTGCCTACCAATGCAGGGGACACGGGTTCGTGCCCCGGTCTGGGAAGATCCCACATGCCACGGAGCAGCTGGGCCCATGAGCCATGGCTGTTGAGCCTGTGTGTCCAGAGCCTGTGCTCCGCAATGGAGAGGCCACAACAGTGAGAAGCCCATGTACAGCAAAAAAAAGAAAAAAAAAAAAGAAGTAAAAAGTTCAATAAAGTAATTAGGAAGCTAAAAATGCTCTTTAAATTACACCTTTTGAAGGCTTCACTTGATGTTTTTTGCATTCAAAGTTGGTCGTTTATATCCTAGGCATGTGGAATTGATTTCTATCCTCGGGATATACATGCAAAGTCCTACTTGCTCATCAGACCTAGGAATTTGCAGGATTTGACTTACAGAATAAAAGCTAAAATGTTAATCCTATTGTCACCCCATTCACTACTGCAAAAATGTTCCTTCCCCAGTAATGGAGCTACAAATGTTAGTAATGATTTGCATGTAGAAAAAGGCACTTTCTAACTAGCAAACAGGACACCACCAAATACAGATAAAATTTAGATCTCATCTTAAAACAGGAAAATATCCATTATATGTTTAATGAAATCTAAGAGCTGCCTTTTAGTCAGTGGAGGGGATTTTTCATTATATTAACTGTGTTTAAAAGAAAGAACATTTAAAATTTTTTTGAGTTGAAAGACCCGGAATAACCAATATAATATTTAAGGAGAAAAATAGCGTTAGAGGATTGATACTACTTAACCATAAGAGTTACTGTGATATTCCATTGTATATATGTGCCACATCTTCGTCATCCATTCATCTGTCGATGGACATTTAGGTTGCTTCCATGTTCTGGCTATTGTAAATAGTGCTGCAATGAAAATTGTGGTAAATGTCTTCTTTTGAATTATGGTATTCTCAGGGTATATGCCCAGTAGTGGGATTGCTGGGTCATATGGTAGTTCTATTTTTAGTTTTTTAAGGAACCTCTATACTGTTCTCCGTGGTTATATCAATTTACATTTCCACCAACAGTGCAGGAGGATTCCGTTTTCACCACACCATTTCCAGCATTTATTGTATCTAGAT
The DNA here is from genome assembly GCA_004363435.1 of Platanista minor. Taxonomy (NCBI): domain Eukaryota; kingdom Metazoa; phylum Chordata; class Mammalia; order Artiodactyla; family Platanistidae; genus Platanista; species Platanista minor. Next base: position 1,722 of record RJWK010059673.1, read on the forward strand.
TTTTTGATAATGGCCATTCTGACTGATGTGAGGTGATACCTCATTGAGTTTTGATTTGCATTTCTCTAGTAATTAGTGATGCTGAGCATCTTTTCATGTGCTTCTTGGCCATCTGTATGTCTTCTTTGGTGAAATGTCTATTGAGGTCTTCTACCCATTTTTTAATTGTGTTTTTTTTTTTTTTTTTTTTTTTTTTTTTTTTTTTTTTTTTTTTTTTTTTTGGCATTGAGCTCCATGAGCTGTTTGTATATTTTGGAGACTAATCCTTTGTCCACTTTTTTCATATTACTCAGCCATAAAAAGAAACGAAATTGAGTTATTTGTAGTGAGTTGGATGGACCTATAGTCTATCATACAGAGTGAAGTAAGTCAGAAAGCGAAAAACAAATACAGTATGCTAATGCATATATATGGAGTCTAAAAAAGAATGGTACTGATGAACCTAGTGGCAGGACAGGAATAAAGACATAGACATAGAGAAAGGACTTGAGGACACTGGGGTGGGAGGGGGAAACTGGGGTGAAGTGAGAGTAGCAGAAACATATATACACTAGAAAATGTAAAATAGATAGCTAGTGGGAAGTAGCAGCATAGCACAGGGAGATCAGCTTGGTGTTTGTGATGAACTAGAGTTGTGGAATAGGAAGTGTGGAAGGGAGGCTCAAGAGGGAGGGGATATGGGGATATATGTATGCATATGGCTGATTCACTTTGTTGTGCAACAGAAACTAACACAGTATTGTGAAGCAATTATACTCCAATAAACCTCTATAAAAAAAAAGGAGTTACCCTAAAGCTATAGTAATAAAGACTGTAGTTTTGGTGAAAGGACAGACAAAAAGATCAAAGAACTGTAGAGATCCCAGAAATTGACTCATATATATCATCAACTGATCTTTGCAAAGGAGCAAAGACAATATAATAGAGCATAGACAGTCCCTTCAAGAAATGGTGTAGAATACCTGGACATCTAAATGCAAAAAAAAAAAAAAAAGGATCGACACAGATCTCACATCCTTCACAAAAAGTAACTCAAAATAGAATACAGAACTAAAAGTAAAATGCAAAACTATGAAATCCTAAGGTATGGTGATTTTTTTTTTAATTTTTGTTTTTTTAGATACAACACCAAAGACATACTCCATGAAAGAAGTAATTCGTATGCTGAGCTTCATTAAAATTTAAAACTTCTGCCTGTGAAAGATAATTTGAGGAGAATGAGAAGACAAGCCAAAGACTGGGAAAAATATTTGCAAAAGACACATCTGATAAAAGACTGTTATCCAAAATATACAAAGAACTCTTATAAATCAGCAATAACAAAACCAACAGCCCCACCAAAAATGGGCCAAAGACCTTAACAGACACCTTACCAAAGAAGAAATGAAGATGGCAAATAAAGCTGTGAAAAGATGCTCTACATCACATGTTATGATAAAAATCCAAATAAGGCAAAAATGAGATGCCATTACATAGTTATTAGAATGACTAAAATCCAAAACACTGAAAACACCAAATGCTGACAAGGATATGGAACAAGCGCGACTCTCATTTATTGCTTTTGGAAATGCAAAATGGTACAGTCACTTTGGAAGAGAGTATTCCACCAAACTCTCTTACGAAACTAAACATACTCTTATGATACAATCCTGCTTCATGGTACTTACTCAAAGAGTTTAAAAGATTATGTTCACAGAAAAACTTGCACACATATGTACATTGCATATTTATTCATAACTGCCAAAATTTGGAAGCAAACTAGATGTTCTGTGATAGGTAAGCAGAATGGATGAACTGTGGTATATCCAGACAATGGAATATTATTCAGTGCCAAAAAAGTGCTTCAAAACCATGAAAATACATGGAAAAACTGTAAATTTATATTAGTAGGAGAAAGAAGCCAATCTGAAGAGGCTACATACCTTATGATTCCAACTATATGACATTCTGGAAAAGGCAAAACTATAGAGCAGGTAGAAAGGTCTAAAGTGGTTGCTAGGGGTTAGAGGGGAGGGAGAGAAAAATAGGTGAAGCACAGAGAATTTGAGGGCAGTGGAAATATATATGATACTATAATGGTAGATACATCTCATTATAAATTTGTCTAAATCCACAGAGTTTACTTTAAACTATGGACATTGGGTGATTATCATATATCAATGGAGGTTCATCATTTGTAACAAATATGCCACTAAAATTTTTTTTTGAGTTGAAATGACTTTAATTTGTTTATTTTAAATTACACTTTTGCCTTATTACAAGTCTTTTTAAAATTAACTTTTTGGTACTGGAACCATTTTTTAATAAGATAAACCTCAGTTTATTGCTTACCACATTAAGGAGAACACTACCTTAGCAGAGTCTGGTAGCACTTCAGTGGGGATAGTCATGGTGAGTGTGTTTATTCGAGATGTGAATTCTGATTTACTACATCACTGTAGTGGGAATAGAACTGATAATAATTCTCTTTTTCACATTTTAAGAAATAGTGTAGTAACATCAACTTTTTTGGTACATTTTAGTGTTTTAATTTTTCCCTTCTTGGGGATAAGAATTTATTGTTTCATGAATTTTCGAACACCCTACCATGCTTAGCACAATGGCCTCGCTCATAGTATATTATCAATAAAGGTAGATTTAAATTAGGTATGGATTAAAAATAAGAGATTTTTATTTTCATGTTTGGTCATGAGCTTGAAATGTTGCCATCAAAAACTATTTTTTATTCCTAATAATGTCTAAAATAATTTTAATATTTATTGAATTTCTCTTTTTAAGTCTTCACCAGTTGGAGTGAAACATTTATCTTGACTTGATAATTACACTTATAACTTCCATTAAATTCTAGGCAGGACAATTCAATAATGGCCTATATAATGAAAAATAAAATATTTCAAACAAAAGCCTTTGGGAACCAACATAATGAGAAATTCCTTGTATTATTAGATGAAACTGTCCAAATGCTTAATATTAAAGTGTTTATAGGTTGTTAAGTAGTTCCAAATAATATATAAAATAAAACAGAACATTTATAAAAATTAATGTGCTACTTTTTATGAATTTTCCACATGATAATAATCTAAATTTGCTTTCAATGAAGGCCCAGGGAAGTCTAAGCCAAAACTAAAATTGGGTTATTTATTGAATCTATAGATGTGACAAGAGCCACTCTTCAGTAGCCACTTAAAAATAACTATCATTATTAGTTATTCTGAGAACATCAGGCTATTTTTATGTTTAAGACCATAAATAGTTAAAATAGCCATTCAAAATAGCTTTTCACACAGTATCCTTTTTCATCCTTACTTTTTTTTTTTTAACATCTTTATTGGAGTATAATTGCTTTACAATGATGTGTTAGTTTCTGCTTTATAACAAAGTGAATCAGCTGTACATATACATATATCCCCATATCTCCTCCCTCTTGCTTCTCCCTCCCACCCTCCCTATCCCACCCTTCTAGGTGGTCACAGAGCACCTAGCTGATCTCCCTGTACTATATGGCTACTTCCCACTAGCTCTCTATTTTACATTTGATAGTATATATATGCCACTCTCTCACTTCATCTCAGCTTACCCATCCCCCTCCCCATGTCCTCTAGTACATTCTCTATATCTGCATCTTTATTCCTGTCCTGCTTCTAGGTTTTTGAGAACCATTTTTTTTAGATTCCATATATATGTGTTAGCATATGGTATTTGTTTTTCTCTTTCTGACTTACTTCACTCTGTATGACAGACTGTAAGTCTTTCCACCTCACTACAAATAACTCAACAACCTTACTTTTTAAGATTATGACTAGTTGCAAAATAAAATTGAGTAGATGACCAATACATTACATATTTATTTCCATCATTTTATTTTAAAGGGAAAAAATTTTCAAGCTTTCAGAACAGTGATGGGGAATCAGTAGACATAGCTTCTAATTTGTCATATCCACAACTTGCCTATGGTATCGTTGGCAAAATTTTTACCTCCTTTAATCTTCTATTACCTCTTGTTTAAGGGAAATCAGTCAAAACCTGAGTTATCCATTTAACAGATTTGGGTAAACATTTATCTAATAATTTCAGTAGATAATTTTTCACTATGACATGTTTTAATTGTCTTAAAAAAATTTATTGAAATGTAGTTGACTTAGAATATTATATTATTTCAGGTGTCCATAGTAATTCGACACTTTTTAGATCACCCTCCATGAAAGTTATTATAAAATAGTAACTATACTCTCTGCCCTGTGAATTATATTATATATACATAATATTATAACTTATGTTTGTACCTCTTAATATCCTTCATAGACGTTGCCCCTCCTAAAGCTACACTCCCATTTGGTAGTCATTAGTTTATTCTCTGTATCTGGGACTCTGTATCTATTAGTCTGTTGTTTGTTTTAGATTCCAAACATAAGTAAAAATATATAGTATTTGACTTTCTCTGTCTGACTTATTTCACTAAATATAGGACCCTGCTGGCTTATCCATAGTGTGTTGTGAATAGTAAAACTTCATTCTTTTATAAGGCTGGAATATACTGTATATATATATGATGTTAAGGAAAAACCTGAACAAATGTTTTGGCCGCCTATATATATATATATATATATATTCACATCAGACATACACACACACACACACACACACACATATATATGTATATATACCACATACATACACACACACATATATAGTGTATATTTCATGTGATATATATATGTATATATATATCACATGTTTATCCATTGATCTGTCGATGAACACTTAGGATGCTTCCATATTTGGCTACTGCTAATAATGCTGCTATGAGCATAGGGGTGTATATTTCTTTTTGAGCTAGTGTTTTTGTTTTCTTCAGATAAATACCCAATTGCTGGTCATATGGTTGTTCTATTTTTAATTTTTTGAGGAACCTCAGACCATTTTCCACAGTAGCTGTACCAATTTATGTTCCCACCAATAGTGCATGAGTGTTTGCATTTCTCCACATCCTAATCAGCACTTCCTATTTCTTGTCTTTTTGATAATGACCATTCTGACAGGTATGAGGTGATAACTTTTTTTTTTAATATCTTTATTGGTGTATAATTGCTTTACAATGGTGTGTTATTTTCTGCTTAATAACAAACTGAACCAGTAATACATACACATATGTTCTCATATCTCTTCCCTCTTGTGTCTCCCTCCCTCCCACTCTCCCTATCCCACCCCTCTAAGTGGTAACAAAGCACCGAGCTGATCTCTCTGTGTTTTGTGGGTGCTTCCCACTAGCTATCTATTTTACATTTGGTAGTGTATATATGTCCATGCGACTCTCTCACTTTATCCCAGTTTACACTTCCCCCTCCCTATGTCCTCAAGTCCATTCTCTGCATCTGGATTTTTATTACTGTCCTGACCCTAGGTTTATCAGAACCTTTTAATTATTATTATTCCATATATATGTGTTAGCATACAGTATTTGTTTTCTCTTTCTGACTTACTTCACTCTGTATGACAGACTCTAGGTCCATCCACCTCATTACAAATAACTCAACTTCGTTTCTTTTTATGGCTGAGTAATATTCCATTGTATATATGTGCCACATCTGCTTTATCCATTCATCTATTGGTGGACACTTAGGTTGCTTCCATGTCCTGGCTATTGTAAATAGAGCAGCAATGAATATTTTGGTACAGGACTCTTTTTGAATTATGGTTTTCTCAGGGTATATGCCCAGTAGTGGGATTGCTGTGTCATATAGTAGTTCTATTTGTAGTTTTTTAAGGAACTTCCATACTGTTCTCCATAGTGGCTGTACCAATTTACATTCCCACCAGCAGTGCAAGAGTGTTCCCTTTTCTCCACACCCTCTCCAGCTTTTATTGTTTCTAGATTTTTTGATGATGGCTATTCTGACTGGTATGAGATAATATCTCATTGTAGTTTTGATTTGCATTTCTCTAATGATTAATGATGTTGAGCATTCTTTCATGTGTTTGTTGGCAATCTATATATCTTCTTTTGAGAAATGTCTATTTAGGTCTTCTGCCTATTTTTGGATTGCATTGTTTGTTTATTTGTTATTGAGCTGAATGAGCTGCTTGTAAATTTTGGAGATTAATCCTTTGTCAGTTGCTTCATTTGCACATATTTTCTCCCATTCTGAGGGTTGTCTTTTGGTCTTGTTTATGGTTTCCTTTGTTGTGCAAAAGCTTTGAAGTTTCATTAGGTCCCATTTGTTTATTTTTGTTTTTATTTCCATTTCTCTAGGAGGTGGGTCAAAAAGGATCTTCCTGTGATTTATGCCATAGAGTGTCCTGCCTATGTTTTCCTCTAAGAGTTTGATAGTGTCTGGCCTTACATTTAGGTCTTTAATCCATTTTGAGTTTATTTTTGTGCATGGTGTTAGGGAGTGTTCTAATTTCATACTTTTACGTGTACCTGTCCAGTTTTCCCAGCACCGATAATTGAAGAGGCTGTCTTTTCTCCACTGTATATTCTTGCCTCCTTTATCAAAGATAAGGTGACCATATATGTGTTGGTTTATCTCTGGGCTTTCTATCCTGTTCCATTGATTTATATTTCTGTTTTTATGCCAGTACCATACTCTCTTGATTACTGTAGATTTGTAGTATAGTCTGAAGTCCAGGAGCCTGATTCCTCCAGCTCCGTTTTTCTTTCTCAAGATTGCTTAGGCTATTCGGGGTCTTTAGCATTTCTGTACAAATTGTGAAATTTTTTGTACTAGTTCTGTGAAAAATGCCAGTGGTAGTTTGACATGGATTGCATTGAATCTGTAGAGTGCTTTAGGTGGTAGGTTCATTTTCACAATGTTGATTCTTCCAATCCAAGAACATGGTATATCTCTCCATCTATTTGTATCATGTTTAATTTATTTCATCAGTGTCTTGTTATTTTCTGTATACAGGTCTTTTGTCTCCTTAAGTAGGTTTACTCTTAGATACTTTATTCTTTTTGTTGCAGTGGCAAGTGGGAGTGTTTTCTTAACATCACTTCAGATTTTTCATCACTAGTGTATAGGAATGCAAGAGATTTCTGTGCATTAAATTTGTATCCTGCTACTTAATTAAATTCATTAATTAGCTCTAATAGTTTTCTGGTAGCATCGTTAGGATTCTCTTTGTATAGTAACATGCCATCTGCAAACAGTGACAGCTTTACTTCTTTTCTGATTTGGATTCCTTTTATTTCTTTTTCTTCTCTGACTGCTGTGGCTAGAACTTCTAAAACTGTGTTGAATAATAGTGGTGAGAGTGGGCAACCTCATCTTGTTCCTGATCTTAATGGCAATGGTTTCAGTTTTTCACCATTGAGGACGATTTTGGCTGTAGGTTTGTCATATATGGCTTTAATTATGTTGAGGAATGTTCCCTCTATGCCTACTTTCTGCAGGGTTTTTATCATAAATCGGTGTTGAATTTTGTCGAAAGCTTTCTCTGCATTGATTAAAATGATCATATGTTTTTTTTTTCTTCAATTTCTTTATATGGTGTATCACATTGATTGATTTGTGTATTTTGAAAAATCTTTGCATTCCTGGGATAAACCCCACTTGCTCATGTTGCGTGATCCTTTTAATGTGCTGTTGGATTCTGTTTGCTAGTATTTTGTTGAAGATTTTTCCACCTATATTTATCAGTGATATTAGCCTGTAGTTTTCTTGCTTTGTGACATCTTTGTCTGTTTTTGGCATCAGGGTGATGGCGGCCTCATAGAATGGGTTTGGGAGTGTTCCTCCCTCTGCTATATTTTGGAAGAGTTTGAGAAGGATAAGTTTTAGCTCTTCTCAAAAATGTTTGATAGAATTCGCCTGTGAAGCCATCTGGCCCCGGGCTTTTGTTTGTTGGAAGATTTTTAATCACAGTTTCAGCTCCAGTTCTTTTGATAGGTATATTCATATTTTCTATTTCCTCCTGGTTCAGTCTCGGAAGGTTGGGTATTTTGAGGAATTTGTCCATTTCTTCCAGGTTGTCCATTTTATTGGCATAGGGTTGCTTGTAGTAATATCTCATGACTGTTTGTATTTCTGCAGTGTCAGTTATTACTTCTCCTTTTTCATTTCTAATTCTATTGATGTAAGTCTTCTCCCTCTTTTTTTTTGTGAGTCTGGCTAATGGTTGATCAATTTTGTTTATCTTCTCAAATAATCAGCTTTTAGTTTTTTGATCTTTTCTATCGTTACCTTCATTTCTTTTTCATTTATTTCTGATCTGATTTTTATGATTTCTTTCCTTCTGCTAACTTTGTTTTTGTTGCTGTTGTTGTTGTTCTTCTTCTTCTTTCTCTAATTGCTTTAGGTGTAAGGTTAGGTTGTTTATTTGAGAGCTTTCTCGTTTCTTAAGAGAAGATTTTATTGCTATAAACTTCCCTCTTAGAACAGCTTTCACTGCATCCCATAAGTTTTGGGTTGTCGTGTTTTCATTTTCATTTATTTCTAGGTATTTTTAAATTTCCTCTTTGATTTCTTCAGTGATCTTTTGGTTGTTAAGTAGTGTATTGTTTAGCTTCCATATGTTTGTATTTTTTACATATTTTTTTCCTGTAATTGATATCTAGTCTCATAGTGTTGTGGTAGGAAAAGTTACTTGATACAATTTCTATTTTCTTACATTTACCAAGGCTTGATTTGTGACCCAAAATATGATCTATCCTAGGGAATGTTCAAGAGGACTTGAGAAGAAAGTGTATTCTTTTCTTTTGGGGTGGAATGTTGTATAAATATCAATTAAGTCCATCTTGTTTAATGTGTCATTTAAAGCTTGTGTTTCCTTATTTATTTTCAATTCTATGATCTGTCCATTTTTGAAAGTGGGGAGATAAAGTCCCCTACTATGATTGTGTTACTATTGATTTGCCCTTTTATGGCTGTTAGTATTTGCCTTATGTATTGAGGTGCTCCTTTGTTGGATGCATAAATATTTACAACTGTTATATCTTCTTCTTAGATTGATCCATTGATCATTATGTAGTGTCCTTCTTTGTCTCTTGTATTAGTCTTTATTTTAAAGTCTATTTTGTCTGATATGAGAATTGCTATTCCAGCTTTCTTCTGATTTTCATTTGCATGGAATATCTTTTTCCATCTCCTCACTTTCAGTCTGTATGTGTCCCCAGGTCTGAAGTGGGTCTCTTGTAGACAGTATATATATGGGTCTTGTTTTTGCATCCATTCAGCCAGTCTATGTCTTTTGGTTGGAGCATTTAATCCATTTACATTTAAGGTAATTATTGATATGTATGTCTCTATTCCTATTTTCTTCATTGTTTGGGATTTGCTATTGTAGGTCTTTTCCTTCTCTTGTGTTTCCTGCCTAGAGAAGTTCCTATGGCGCTTGTTGTAAAGCTGGTTTGGTGTTGCTGAATTCTCTTAGCTTTTGCTTGTCAGTAAAGATTTTAATTTCTCTATCAAATCTTAACCAGATCCCTGCTAGGTAGAGTAATCTTGGTTATAGGTTTTTCTCCTTTGTAACCTTGAATATGTCCTGCCACTCCCTATGGGTTGCAGAGTTTCTGCTGAATGATCAGCTGTTAACTTTATGGGGTGTCTCTTGTGTGTTATTTGTTGTTTTTCCCTTGGCTGCTTTTAATATTTTTTCTTTGTTTTTAATTTTTGATAGTTTGATTAGTATGTGTCTCCTTGGATTTATCCTGTATGGGACCCTCTGTGCTTGATTAACTATTTCCTTTCCCATATTACAGAAGTTTTCAACTATAGTCTCTTCAAATATCTTCTCAGTCCCTTTCTTTTTCTCTTCTTCTTCTGGAACCCCTATAATTCGAATGTTGTTGTGTTTAATGTTGTCCCAGAAGTCTCTGAGATGGTCCTCAGCTCTTTTCATTCTTTTTTCTTTATTCTACTCTGCAGTAGTTATTTCCACTATTTTATCTTCCAGGTCATTTATTTGTTCTTCTGCCTCAATTATTCTGCTATTGATCCCTTCTAGAGAATTTTTTTTTTTTTTTTTTTTTTGCTGTACACGAGCCTCTCACTGTTGTGGCCTCTCCGGACGTGCAGGCCCAGCGGCCATGGCTCACGGACCCAGCCACTCCGTGGCATGTGGGATCTTCCCGGACTGGGGCACGAACCCGTGTCCCCTGCATCGGCAGGTGGACTCTCAACCATTGCGCCACCAGGGAAGACTTAGAGAATTTTTAATTTCATTTATTTTGTTGCTCATCATTGTTTGTTTGTTCTTTAGTTCTTCTAGGTCCTTATTAAATGTTTTTTGTATTTTCTCCATTGTATTTCTAAGATTTTGTATCATCTTTCCTATTATTATTCTGAATCCTTCTTCAGGTAGACTGCCTATTTCCTCTTCATTTGTTAGGTCAAGGGGGTTTTTATCTTGGTCCTTCATCTGCTGTGTATTTCTCTGTCTTCTCATTTTGCTTAACTTACTGTGTTTCAGTTCTCCTTTTTGCAGGCTGCAGGTTTGTAGTTCCTATTGTTTTTGGTGTCTGTCCCCAGTGGCTAAGGTTGGTTTAGTGGGCTGTGGAGCCTTCCTGGTGGAGGGGACTAGTGCCTGAGTTCTGGTGGAAGAGCCTGGAGATGTCTTTCTGGTGGGCAGGTTCACATCTGGTTGTGTGTTCTGGTGTTTCTGTGGCTTTATTATGATTTTAGTCAGCCTCTCTGTTAATGGGTGGGGCTGCCTCAAGATTGTAACTTAGAAATCCTGTCTAATTTTTCAGACTGCAAGCTTGACCCCTGAATTTCAGACTCAAGACTGTAACTGTACTTTTTGCCTGTTCTGTGAATTTTGGACCTGTCAGTCACCACAATTACATAAACCTATTCGTTTGAAGAAAGCTTTCTCTTTCTTTCTCTGTCTCTGTCTCTGTCTCTCTCTGTCTGTCTGTCTCTCTCTCTCTCTCTCTCTCTCTATATATATATATATATATACATATATATATATATGTATATATATACATATATATATATATATGTATATATATATATATATATACACATATATATATATATGTCACTGCCCCTGGTTATCTATTTTGTGTGGAAAGTGGAGTATCCTGAAGTAAGAATAAATACAGTTTTATTAGCACTGAAAAAGGTCTTTGTTGGTCGGTCAGATACCTAGAAGAAAAAAAAAAAAAAACACGGTGGAAAGAGATCTGTGAATGTATCTATGTGGGTGAGAACCAAGTACAAGTGCCTTGGTGTCATATTTTAATGCCCACCAGAATCATTAAGGGACATTAAACCACCAAGTAAGCAAAATGACTCAGCCAATGAAACTCAACTTATCTTTGCTATCAACCACCCCAGTGCTATCCTATTGCACTTATATAACCATGATGGCCGTGATGAAGGCTACATATAGGATCGATAAAACAGTGCTCCACTCATAAGTCCAGAATAGTTCCTACAATTGCTCAACATGTAATTTGCTAGTCACAGAGACAAAAGTTGAAACCGAAATACAGTACCATCACTTGAGGCAAGTGCCAGATTACTGGTGGCAAGTTGACATACACTGGATGCATTCTATCCTGAAAAGAGCAGGGATCAACCTTGGTCCATGTATTGTATGTCTTCCTGCCTCTAGGGCCTCAGCTAACCCCAATATCCAAAATTGTAAAGTATTGGAGCCACCTCCAAAGCATTTCATAGAATATCACCTTTAACCAAGAGACAAACTGCAACAACAAAAATTGAACTGAACAAAGTTAAACAGTCAAGAAATACTGTTTTCAAGGATATTGCAACAGAGGAGAGAGGCCGAAGCTTGATCTGAATTCTATCCTGTTGAAACAAAACACAGGAGTGTTTCTTTTTTTTTTTTTTTTGGGGGGGGGGGG
>RJWK010059674.1:0-13529 GCA_004363435.1 Platanista minor
GTAAAATAGATAGCTAGTGGGAAGCAGCCACATGGCACAGGGAGATCAGCTCAGTGCTTTGTGACCACCTAGAGGGGTGGGATAGGGAGGGTGGAAGGGAGATGCAAGAGGGAGGGGATATGGGGATATATGTATACATATAGCTGATTCACTTTGTTATACAGCAGAAACTAACACAACATTGTAAAGCAATTATACTCCAATAAAGATGTTAAAGAAAAAAAAAAAAAACAGATAGGTGGCTTGTGCCCAAAAATCCCCAAACTCCTCAAAGGGTTTCAGCAAAGCATTTTTAAAGACAAGGTGATGGAGGGGTGTGGTAAGTTGTTGCAAACTTCTTGGTGTCAGATTCCTTTGTTCTTGTACCTGTCCACATAGGTCAGGTCACCATGCTCTTGTAAACCAACAAGACAAATGTTATTCTCTGTTCTTCAACTTTTTATCTCTATATGAATGGACTCTTAAAGGTCAGAACCCTGAGAATAGGCTATCCTGTATGTTTCAGGTTATAGGCAACATTCGTTTACAAAAGGTGCAGAGCCAGCATGACTAAGCACAAGAAAAGGAACAGATCTGATATGGATTCAGATTTGTTCTTCCATATTACATGCCTAGAACATTTGGTATTTTGCTGAACTTCTCCACCTCAGTTTCTGCATCTATGAAACAGGATTCCTGACACTTGCTAAGCCTACCTCACAATATTATCTTGAGGATCAAATTCCAGGATCAATGAAATGGTATTGTAAATTCAAATATAATTACTATGCAACAAAACAACAAACATGATTTATGAACACAGCTGCCTAATATATACATTAACATTAAAGTGCTTATTTACACTTAAATGCTTTATTTGTGCAGTTGATTTGCTAGGTTTTAAGCTTCAAGTGGTCATATGTAGATTTCTTTTTAACTTTTGCAGTCTAATGGAACTGTTTCTTTTTTAAGGAGAACCATGCTAATGACATCCTCAAGGTACAAGAGCAAAATGATCAATATCCAGTAGAGGGTTAATATGTGTTCATTTTCTCTTTAAATCCTTTGAAACAAGTCAGCTATCTTCTCTAACTTGAGAGATTACTTGGACATTGCACTATTATATATCTTGTCATTAAAATTTTGAAAGATATCACAAACTACTACAGAGAGAAAATTTGTGGAGTTAGCAAGTATGTTTTCGGAACATTATTAATTCATTCATCTTTGTTAATGAGCCCAAACATGTCTGAAAATCATCTCAGTCACTGCTAATCCACAGTGTTCCACAGCTATCAGCTGAAATGATATAATTCACAAGATAGTCTGAGAGACAAAATGTAAACCTTATTATAAATTCCATTTTTCTAAATGTCAGAATATATGGTAGTTTCTGTGAAATACTTCTTTGTAGCCTACTCATCCCAACAACAATTTGTTTCTAACTCTTGCATCTTGTTACAAAAGATTTTTTACCATAAGGCTCTAGGATTTTTTGAGAAAATGATGTTCTTTATATTCATTAAATTAAAATAATGTTCTTTCAAACTATTATTACAACTAAAATATTTTCAGTACATTTATGCTTTTGATTTAGTGAATATGTGTCCTTGGAATTATTTTATATTTTAATTAGATCAGAAGCAGACCACAGTTAGGTTAAGTAGTCAAGTTTGATATCTGGGGAAAAATAATGGTGATTAATTCCAAACCACCAATAATGTTAAACACTGATATAGCCCAATTATGATAATATCTGGTCCAAGCCTTAACTCACTAAGGAAATATGGAAGGAAGTGGTGTATTTTAACATTTGGGCAGTAGATAAAAGAAGGTCTCTTTCAAGGTCAACTGCTGGAGAGAAGATGGCATCCAAAGTCTCTTCTAGCCATGAAAACTTGTGACCTTAGTCTGGCTTTGCTCGTGAGCACTAATCTAAGTAAAGACTTGCTTTACTCTTGAGTCAGTTCTCCCCCCACCTCAGTGAGACTCTAGCTGACAGCTAAAGTTGAAGAGGGAAGGGAGAAGATTAGTTGAATGCCATCTTTAAGCTAAACCCATGAAAAGTGACAATTTATTTCAAGTCTTATGCATCTAAGAGATCTGAAATTCACTAATTAGCACCTGGAAAATTTACAGAAAATCCATGTGGGAAAGACGAATACTCTAGAAAGCCATACTGTGCAAGGCTACAATAGAAGCTACAGCCAATGGTTTTGAGTCATCATTGGTCAACGTTGTACCTTTCTAAGGACACATATGGTGAGGAGCCTGACTTCCTTAGAAATGATGGCACATATCAAGGGCAGAATATCCAATTTTGTACTTATTTCATTGTATTATATAGAAGTAAAAAGGCAAATTGCATTTCACGGCTGGCTAGAAACTGCTGTAGATTATGGGGTAGGCAGAATTCTACATTGGCCTCCAATTTTTCCCTCATCTTGCTATACATACATTTTCTTTCAGTTATTCAATCAAATACTGAACGGCTAGCTTTAAGTAGGGAAATTCAAAATGTGTGAGGGCACATAACAAAGAATTTCAGGTTGCCTCTAGATGCTGAGAGCAACCTCTAGCCAACATCCAGCAAAGAAATGGGGGGCCTCAGTCTTACAGTTGCAAGAAAATGGATTCTTCCAACCATATTAATGAGCTTGGAAGTGCATTCTTCCCTAGAATCTCCAGATGAAAGTCTGTCCTGGCTGACACATTAAGTATGAAATCTGAAGCAGAGGACCCAGTCGAGCCCTCCTGGACTTGTGACTTACAGAACTGTGAGATAATAAATGTATATTGTTTTAAGCCATTAAGTTAGTAGTAATTTGTTATGCAGCAATTGAAAACTAATATAGATAATCATATAAATTATTTTAGATTATGCTCATGAAGTGCAATGTAAAATTTATGCAGAAGTATTATGGGTGGTGATTGTGGTTGTTCTTGCTGCTTTTGGTATAGATGTAGTGGTTATGATGATGAGGTATTTCATTAGATGATGAGACCATACCCTCTCATTCATCCATTGTTTAAGTCTGTGTATTGTAACTCGAAATCATCAAATTATATATGGAGCCCAGGCATGGATGTTCTTAGAGCCTTCCATCACTGTTGTATATCAGACACCTTTTATGTGCTCAGATACTCTTAGCTCCCTCATCTTTGATGATCTTGGTCACTTGATTTGTCCCAGTCATAGTGACCAAATTGGTTGGTTTTTCCCAGGTGCTACCACAGTCACCAGCATCAATGTAGGCACAACCTGAAGGCACATCATTTAATGTTAGCACTACCTGCCTCTCACCTCCTGCCCAAGAAATACTGAGATGTGAGAAACTTAGATCTACTTGGTACCGGTGCACATTTTGAACAATGAAAGACAGAATTCTGGCACATAAATTCTCTTTTCTTCTCCCCACCAGCCAGATTGTCCTGAGATACATTGGTTGATGTATTGCCTTAGAAGATATTCTCACAGAATCAAGTAAACAGAACTTGTTATACCAAGCAGTGGCTGGCTTGGTAATGCCCACTTGTATTTGATTTTTCTTTTTTCCTACCTTGCTTTCCATTTTCCACTTCCCTGCTACCCCTGGGACTACACTTAAATGACATGCAGTAGCACAGTAGTTTTGCCTGAGGTTTTGTCTTCTGGGGAACCCATGTTAAAGCATGGGACCCTTGTATGGCTTATACCATCTGCTTCAGTAATTCAGGTGGGACTAGCTTTGCCCACAAGGCTGGGCATTTCCCACTTATGATTCAGCAGCAGATATTCAGCCTTCTCTTTTCTAGAAGCCACCTTCGACCTAGCTTTATACACTGGAATTTTCATGAGCGGAAACATCCCTCAATTGATTGTGTTCTAGTTTCATCAGTTTAGTTTATTTTATCTGTCAGAGTCATCTGGGGTTTGCTTTGGCTAAAATCCTGGCTAGATATTTTTTCTTCTCTACTTTGTCTTGGCATCACAGTAAAAGGTGGCTAGCAACCTACCTTGCTTTCCTCGCCACCAGATTGTTGTCAGAATTTAATGAGATAATGCATGTAAAGTATCCTTTGAGATAACGCTATGTCTGTAGTGTTTGTGTAGCTGTGGTTTCTAAATGCAGATGGAAGATTTGAGTGGGCTACCTAACACATCTGGAAACCAGTGTTACACAATTCTCAGGTTTTAGTATTGTGGACTTTGTATCTTCACAGACCTTCAGGGCACAGGTATACTCTTTTCCCATGGACCCATCTTTGTAAAACGATGTTTCTGATAGGTCAAGAAATGGCCCCAGTTTCCTCTTCGCACTCTTGAATATACTCTCTTCCTTGGTTTCTCTTTCCAGTTGATGCCAGGACTCTACCTCTCTGCTAAGCACTTTTTACACATATTGCTCCATCTTAAAAAAAAAATTAAATACACTTTATTTTTCAAAGCAGTTCACAGCAAACTTGAGTAGAAAGTACAGAGTCCCCATACAACCTTTGCCTCCCCCACCCTAGGGAGCCTCCCTCACTATCAACGTTCTGCACCAGAGTGGTACATTTGTTGTAATGAACCTACACTGACACATCATTATTGCCCAAAGTCCATACATTCCATTAAGGTTGACTTTTGGTGCTGTACGTTCTATGGGTTTGAACAAATGTATAATTAAAAGTATCCACCTTTACAGAATAATTCAGAGTAGTTTCACTGCCCAAAAAAAAAAAAAAAGTATCCACCTTTACAGAATAATTCAGAGTAGTTTCACTGCCCTAAAAATCCTCTGTGCTCTGCCTATTCATCTTTTCTGTTTCCATTGTTTTTCCATTTCCGGAATGTCGTATAATTAGAATCATACAGCATGTAGGCTTTTCAGATTAGCTGCTCTCACTTAGTAATATGCGTTTAAGGTTGCTTCATGTCTTTTCATAGCTTGATAGCTTGTTTCATTTCAGTGCTGAATAATATTCCATTGCCTGGATGTACCAAAGCTTACTTATCCATTCACCAACTGAAGGACACCTTGCTTGCTTCCAAGTTTTGGCAATTATGAATAAAGCTGCTACAAACATCTGTGTACATGTGAACATAAGTTTTCAATTCCTTTGAGTAAATTCCTAGAAACATGATAGCAGAGACATATGGTAAAAGTACGCTTAGTTTTGTAAGAAACTGCCAAATTGGACATGACATCATCAAGACGGTAAAATAGCTGGCTCCAAAATGCACTCCCCCTCATAGAAAAACCAACTAGCAACTATCCATAGACAGGAGGTCTCTAAAAATCCCAGAACCTGGGGGTGAAGCAGAAGCACCCCCTTAAACTACAAATATCAAGAAAAAACACATTAGAGGGCGAAAGGAGTGGTCTCACTTTGACCACGTTGCCCCTGTCCAAGGCCATTATAGCACCACACCCATCGTTTGTCCAGTGGGAAGAAGAGAGCCCAACACACAGACATCCATCTCCCTCAGTGTTACGAGACACTTCACAAGAAACCCACTCTGGTCTCACCTCATGGGGATCGCTGAGAGAATCAGTGGAGCTAGACTACTGGGGAAAACCTAGAAATAGGGACGGGGGTTGAGGCTCACAGCAAACAGCACACTGATCTTGGAGAACTGCATTCTTGCTGGTGGCAGTGTCTGAGCAGAGATACCAGCCAGCAGCTCTTCCCATTTGCATAGCTGATCCTGCGGCCCTGTCTTGGCAGGGAGCTTAGCTGGCAGTTCTGCTTGATTTGGGCCCCCAGCCAATAGGTTGAATTGACCATGGAACCCATTCTATGGCCCCACCCAGACAGGGAAGCAAGTTGATAGCCATCCCCAGCTGCTAAGCATAACCTCCATCGTTGCCTGACAAGGAAGGCTGGCTGGAGAGCCCAGCCAGCTTTGGAGCTCACCCTAACTCTTGCCCAGGCAGGGAAGCAAGTCAAGAGTCTCACCCAACTTTTAAGCACAGCCTCCCATCCTACCCCATAGGAAGCCTGACCAGAAAACACAGGTAGCTGTGGAGCCCATCTGGTCAAGGAAGCAAGTCAGCAGCCCTGCCCAACTGATGAGCAAAGACTCTAGGCTCCCCAACCAGGAAGCTGGATCAGAGACCCCAGGCAGCCATGGAGCCCATCCTATAGCATGTCCAGGCAGAGAGCCAAGCCAGCCCCACCCAACTGCTAAGTAAGACCTTCAACCCTGTCCAACCAGGGTGACAAATCAGTCACACTGGGACTGCCTTAGAGCTAAGCCTGTGAACCAACCTGGGCAGGGAGCCAACCCAGCAGCCCCACCCAAGTGCAGAGCATAACATCTGGCCCCACCTGATCAGGGAGACTGAAGAGTGATCATGGGCAGCCTTGTACTGCATATGGTACCCTCTGGCTGCAGAGCCCAGCCTGTAGCCTTGCCTGATTGCTGAGCACAGCCTCTCCCAGGTAGACATCCCAGCCAGCAACCCTGACCAATTGTGTAGCATAGCCTGTGGCCCCACCTGACTAGGCGTCCCAGACAGTGACTCTTTCTGACTGCAGATCACAGCCTCTAACCCCATCCAAGTATGGAGTACAGCTGGTGGGCATACCCATTCAGGTAGACTGGCCAATGACCTTGCCCAACAACAGAGCACAGCCAGAGGCCTGCCAGATCATAGAGCCAAGCCTGTGTTCCCACCCAACTTTGGGGCACAGTGTGCAGCACAGCCTGATAGTGGAGCACAGTCTGAGGTCTCATACAATTGCAAAGACTACTATGATCAATTATATAGCAAGAAATAGGAAAACCTAGAAGAAATTATTAAATTCTTATAAATAAACAACCCACCAATACCAAATCATAAAGAAACAGAAGACCTAAGCAGACCAATAATGAGTAAGAAGATTGAATCAGTAATCAAAAACCCACCAACAAGAAAAACCCAGGTCCAAATGGCTTCACTGGTTAATTCTACCAAACATTTAAAGAAGATTAAATGTTAATCATTCTGAAACTCTTCCAAGAAGCTGAAGAGGAAAGAGCACTCCCAAATTCATTTTAGGAGGCTATTATTACCCTGATACCAACCCCAGATAAGGACATTACAAGAAAAGAAGATTATAAGCCAACTATCTCTGATGAGTATAGATGCAAAAACTCTCAACAAAATAGTTACAAAACAAATTCAGCCACACATTAAATTGATCATACACCATAATCCAGTGGGATTTATCCCAGAATAATTTTTTTTTTTTTGGCCACGCTGCACAGCTTGTGGGATCTCAGTTCCCCAACCAGGGATTGAACCTGGGCCACAGCAGTGAAAGCCCAGAATCCTAACCACTAGGCCATCAGGGAGCTCCTGATTTATCCCAGAATTCAAGGTTGGTTCAATATACACAAATCAATAAATGATACACTGCACTAGTAGAATGAAAGATAAAAATCATATGATCATCTCAATAGTTGCAGAAAAAGCATTTGACAAAATTCAATATCCTTTCATGATAAAGACTCTGAACAAATTATGTATAGAAGGAATATACCGCAACACAATAAAGGCCATATATGACCAGCCAACAGTTAACATCATACTCAAAGGGAAAAGGTTAAATCTTTTCCTGTAAGATCAGAAACAAGACAAGGCTGCCCACTCTCATCATTCCTCTTCAATCAAATACTGAAAGTCCTAGTCAGAATAACTAGTCAACAAAAAGAAATAAAAGACATCTGAATTGGAAAGGAATAAGTAAAACTCTCTCTGTTTGCACATTATATGATCTTATATATAGAAAACTCTGAAGATGCCACCAAAAAGCTGTTAGAACTAATAAATGAATTTAGTAGAGTTGTGGGATACAAATCAACTTACAAAAATCAGTTGTGTTTCTATACATTAATGGCAATTCCATTTACAATAGAATCAAAAACAATAAAATACTTAGGATTAAATTTAACCAATGAAGTGAATGATCTGTACACTGAAAAATATAAGACAGTGATGAAAGAAATTAAACACTGATAAATGGAATGATATCTTGTGTTCATGGGTTGAAATAATTAATATTTAAAATTCCCATACTACCCAAAGTGATCTATATATCTGATGCAATCCATATCAAAATTCCAAAGGTATTTTTCACAGAAATGGAAAAAAAAGGTCCTAAAATTTGTATGAAACTACAAAAGACATTGAAATAGCCAAAGTAATCTTGAGAAAGGAGAACTAAGCTGGAGGTCTCACATGTCCTAATTTCAAACCATATTACAAAGCTACAGTAATCAAAACTGCATGGTATTGTCATAAAAACAGACATATAGACCAATGGGACAGAATATAGAACCAAGAAATAAACCCTTGCATATATGGCCAACTAATATTTGACAAGGGAATCAAGAATACTCAACTGGGAAAGGATAGCCTGTCAATAAATTGTATTAGGAAAATTGGGTAGTCACATTCAGAAGAATAAAGTTGGACCCCTATTTTACATCACTTACAAAAATTAACTTGAATGTATTACAAACTTAAATGTAAGACCTGAAATTGCAAAACTCCTAAAAGGAAATATGGGGGCAACTCCTTGACATTGTTCCTGGAAATTATTTTTTAGATATGATGCCAAATCACAAGCAACAAAAGTAAAAGTAAACAAGCAGGACTACAAGAAAGTAAAAGGTTCTGTAAAGAAAAAGAAACAAACAACCAAATGAAAAGGCAGCCTATGGAATGGAGTAAAATATTTGCAAATCATATATTGGATAAGGGGTTAATATCCAAATATATAGGGAACTCATAAAACTCAATAGCAAACAATAATCATAATCATAATCTGATTAAAAAATGGGCAAAGGATCTGAATAGACATTTTTCCACAGAAGATATACCAATGTCCAAGAGGTACAGAAAAAATGCTCAACTTCACTAATGAACAGGGAAATGCAAATCAAAACCACAGTGAGATATAATCTCATACCTATTCTGATAGCTATTATCAAAATGATAAGCGTTCACAAGTGTTGCAAGAATGTGGAGAAAAGGTAACCCTTTTCTACTGTTAATGGAATGTAAATTGGTTTAGCCACTATGGAATATGGAAGTACCTCAAGGTGCTACATGGAAGTACCTCAAAAATTAAAAATTGAACTAAATATGATTCAGTAACCCCAAATCTTGAAATATATGAGAAGAAAATAAAATTATTGTCTCAAAAAATATATATGCCCCCATGTTCATTGCAGCATTATTCACAATAGATAAGCTATGAAAGCAACCTAAATGGTAGTCACTGATGAATGAATGAATAAAGAAAATATATATAATGGAATATACTTGCTATATGTGATAACATGCATGAAACTTGACGGCTTTATGCTAAGTGAAATATGTAAGACAGAGAAAGAAAATATTGTTGGATTCACTTATATGTGGAACCTAATAAAGCCAAACTCAGAAATAGCAAATAGATTGGTGGTTATCAGGAGCTAGGGGTGGGGAGGGAAATGGTGAGATATTGGTCAAAAGGTACAAACTTCCAGTTACAACATGAATAAGTTCTGGGGATCTAATGTATAGCATGGTGACTATAGTTAACAATACTGTATTGTATACTTGAAAGTTGCAAAGAGAGTAGATCTTAAATGTTCTCACCATAGCAAAAACAAAAACAAAAACAAGCTGAGTGAGGTGATAGACCTTATTGTGGTAATCATTCCACAGTATAAATTTATATCAAGTCACCACAAGTATATCAAGTATATATATTAAACTTACACAATGTTATATATCAATTATATCTCAATAAACCTGTAAGAAAAATTGCCAGAACCTCTTCCAACATGACTACCAATTTGTATTCCCACCAACAGTGAAAAAGATTCTCCCTTGTTCCATATTCTCACCAGCATTTAGTATTGGAAGAGTTTTGGACTTTTCCATTCTAATAAGGGTGTTTAGGTATCTGTTTTTTTTTAATTTGCAATTGCCTAATGACTTACAGTGTTGTTAATCATCTTTTCATATGCTTTTTGCCATCAGTGTATCTGCTTTCATGAGATCTCTGTTCAGGTCTTCTGCCCATTTTTTTAAAATTTGTGGGGGTTTTTTTCCTTACTGTCATATTTTAAGGGTTATTTGTATATTTTCAGGAAATTCCCTGACAGTCCAGTGGTTAGAAATTGGCACTTTCACTGCCGTGGGTCCGAGTTCCATCCCTGGTCAGGGAATTAAGATCCCGTAAGCCATGCAGCGATGCTAAAAAAATAAAAAAGTAATCTGTATATTTTCAATAACAGTCCTTTATCAAATATGTCTTTCACAAATATTTTCTCCTAAGCTGTGGCTTATTTTCTTTTTCTCTTGACAGTGTCTTTTGCTGAGCAGGAGATTATAATTTTATAAAGTCTGGGTTATCAGTAATTTCTTTTATGGGCTGTGTATTTGGTGTTGTATCTAAAATAGCATCGCCAAACCCAAGATCTTCTATATTTTTTCTGTGTTATCTTCTAGGGGCTTTATAGTTTTGCATTTAACACTTAAGTGTGTGATCCATTTTGAGTTAATCATTGTGAAGTGTGTAAAGTCTGTGTCTAGACTGAAGCTTTTCATGTGGATGTCCAGTTGTTAGAGAACCATTTGTGGAAAAGACTAACTTTTCCTCTACCCCTGTGCCCATCAATGGCCATGTGCTCTTAGATTTGCCCTAGGCCCTCTTGTCTCTTCATATGGTATAATCACAGTAATTCATCTACATTTTTTACCTCAATTACCATCTGCCCAAGACTGTTAGTAGCCCTACAATATCTATTATTGCTTTCTTCCTCAATAATAGAACCTCAACATTTAGCTGGGCACATGGCCATGCAGATTAAGGATTACATTTCTAGCTTCCTTACAGAGATGTGGCCAATAAGCTATAAACAATAGTGATGGGATATGTGAGAGAAGATGGCGGAAGAGTAAGACATGGAGATCACCTTCCTCCCCACAGATACACCAGAAATACATCTACACGTGGAACAACTCCTACAGAACACCTACTGAACGCTGGCAGAAGACCTCAGACCTCCCAAAAGGCAAGAAACTCCCCAGGTACCTGGGTAGGGCAAAAGAAAAAAGAATAAACAGAGACAAAAGAATAGGGACGGGATCTGCACCAGTGGGAGGGAGCTGTGAAGGAGGAAAGGTTTCCACACATTAGGAGCCCCTTTGCAGGCAGAGACTGTGGGTGGCGGAGGGGGAAAGCTTCGGAGCCACGGAGGAGAGCACAGCAACAGGGGTGCGGAGGGCAAAGCGAAGAGATTCCTGTACAGAGGATCGGTGCCAACCAGCACTCACCAGCCCGAAAGGCTTGTCTGCTCACCCGCCGGGGCAGGCAGGGCTGGGAGCTGAAGCTCGGGCTTTGGTTGGAGCGCAGGGAGAGGACTGGGGTTGGTGGCGTGAAACAGCCTGCAGGGGGTAACTGCACCACGGCTAGCCAGGAGGGAGTCCGGAGAAAAGTCTGGACCTGCCAAAGAGGCAAGAGACTTTTTCTTCCCTCTTTGATTCCTGGTGCATGAGGAGAGGGGATTAAGAGCGCTGCTTAAAGGAGCTCCAGCGACGGGCACGAGCCGCGGCTAACAGCGCGGACCCCAGAGACGGGCATGAGATGCGAAGGCTGCTGCTGCCACCACCAAGAAGCCTGTGTGCGAGCACAGGTCACTATCCACACCTCCCTTCCGGGGAGCCTGGGCAGCCCGCCACTGCCAGGGTCCCGGGATGCAGGGACAAATTCCCCGGGAGAACACACGGTGCACCTCAGGCTGGTGCAACATCATGCCAGCATCTACTGCCGCTGGCTCACCCCGCATCTGCACACATCCCTCTTCCCGGCCTGAGTGATCCAGAGCCCCCGAGTCAGCTGCTACTTTAATGCCCTCCTGTCTGAGCAAAGAACAGACGCCCTCCAGTGACCTACACGCAGAGGCGGGGCCACATCCAAAGCTGAGCACCAGGAGCTGTGTGAACAAAGAAAAAAAAGGGAAATCTCTCCCAGCAGCCTCAGGAGCAGCAGATTAAATCTCCACAATCAACTTGATGTACCCTGCATCTGTGGAATACATGAATAGACAACGAATCATCCCAAACCGAGGAGGTGGACTTTGGGAGCAAGATTTACTATTTTTTCCTCTTTTCCTCTTTTTGTGAGTGTGTATGTGTATTCTTCTGTGTGAGATTTTGTCTGTATAGCTTTGGTTTCACCATTTGTCCTAGGGTTCTATCCGTCTGGTTTTTTTGTTTGTTTTGTTTTGTTTACTTAAAAAAATTTTTTTTCTTAATAATTATTTTTTATTTTAATAACTTTATTTTGTCTTTATTTTATTTTATCCTTTCTTTCTTTCTTTCTTTCTTTCTTTCTTTCTTTTCTTTCTTTCTTTCTTTTCTTCTTTTTCTCCCTTTTATTCTGAGCTGCATGGATGAAAGGCTCTTGGAGCTGCAGCCAGGAGTCAGTGCTTTGCCTCTGAGGTGGGAGAGACAACTTCAGGACACTGGTCCACAAGAGACCTCCCAGTTCCATGTAATATCAAATGGCGGAAATCTCCCAGAGATCTCCATCTCAACACCAGCACCCAGCTTCACTCAACGACCAGCAGGCTACAGTGCTGGACACCCTATGCCAAACAACTAGCAAGACAGGAGCACAACCCCACCCATTAGTAAGGAGGCTGCCTAAAATCATAAGGCCACAGACACCCCAAATCACACCACCAGATGTGCACCTGCCCACCAGAAAGACAAGATATAGCCTCATCCACCAGAACACAGGAACTACTCCCCTCCACTGGGAAGCCTACACAACCCACTGAACCAATTTTAGCCACTGGGGACAGACAGCAAAAACAACGGGAACTATGAACCTGCAGCCTGCAAAAAGGAGACCCCAAACACAGTAAGATAAGCAAAATGAGAAGACAGAAAAACACACAGCGGATGAAGGCGCAAGATAAAAACCCACGTGACCTAACAAATGAAGACGAAATAGGCAGTCTACCTGAAAAATAATTCAGAATAATGAGAGTAAAGATGATCCAAGATCTTGGAATTAGAATAGATAAAATGCAAGATACATTTAACAAGGACCTAGAAGAGCTAAAGATGAAACAAGCAACGATGAACAGCACAATAAATGAAATTAATAATACTTTAGATGGGATCAATAGCAGAATAACTGAGGCAGAGGAAAGGATAAGTGACTTGGAAGATAAAATAGTGGAAATAACTACTGCAGGTCAGAATAAGGAAAAAAGAATGAAAAGAACTGAAGACAGTCACAGAGACCTCTGGGACAACATTAAACGCACCAACATTCGAATTATAGGTGTCCCAGAAGAAGAAGAGAAAAAGAAAGGGACTGAGAAAATATTTGAAGAGATTATAGTTGAAAACTTCCCTAATACGGGAAAGGAAATAGTTAATCAAGTCCAGGAAGCACAGAGAGTCCCATACAGGCTAAATCCAAGGAGAAACACGCCAAGGCACATACTAATCAAACTATCAAAAATTAAATACAAAGAAAACATATTAAAAGCAGCAAGGGAAAAACAACAAATAACACACAAGGGAATC
>RJWK010059675.1:0-13535 GCA_004363435.1 Platanista minor
CAGGCTCCAGACGCGCAGGCTCAGCGGCCATGGCTCACGGGCCCAGCCGCCCCGCGGCATATGGGATCTTCCCGGACCGGGGCACGAACCCGTGTCCCCTGCATCGGCAGGCGGACTTTCAACCACTGCGCCACCAGGGAAGCCCTCTGCTTTTTTTTAATCATAAATATTTTCCTACGGTGTTAAATCTTTTTGGTTAAATCCTTTTTAATGGCTATACAATATTCTGACTTATTGATGTGCCTTCGTTTTATTTAGCTATTTCTCTTATCCTAATGTAGGTCAGTTTTGATTTTTCACGATTATAAATAACACTGCAGTGAAAAGCAAATATAAATTTCTGTTTGCATTTCTGATTGTGTGCTTAGAATCAATTTCTAAAAATCTTTTTCCTCCCAAGTTGTTCAGGGCAGTATATTTGAGTGAACACTGGTACTTTTTGCCTTTCATTAGTGACTTTGGGTAAAGGCAAACATTGTTACCAGCTATTAGTTTGCTGATAGTCCTTTTTTAAAGATAGAGACCCAATAATTCCTACTCCTCTAGCCTTGTGACTACCTTGCATCATTACCTCAGCCAGGTTTACAATGCCCCCTGCCCCTCCCCCACCCCACCTGGGCTGTCTGAATACCCTGGACATTTCCCTGACACCAAAAGAAGGGTTTTGAAAAAGACTGAGATTTATGGGGTCCATTCAGGAGTGTGCTCTTTCGGTGGAAAGGATAAAGGTAAGTGCATTTTTATGGTAGCCTTCAGTCACCCGGAACACCTACTGACCTAACCAACCTCCTGAGTTTATGGCCCTTGTAACCCTCTGAAGACTACTCTGGACTCTAATACAAACTCAAGGACATGCTGATTCTATAAACACAGTGTGTGGCAGCAGATCTCATTAGAAGAGGAGATGGGTGTACTTTAGCCCAACACATTACATAAAGAATGCCAGTCTCCATAGCAGGAGACACAGCTTACCTTGACTGTCCAGAGGTAGCCTTTTCGTGGCTAAGACCTAAGTGGATACAGTAGATTTTAAACTGGGCTGAATAGAAATTGCCATGAGGCTAAAGACACAGAGCTGGTTCTGGTCCCCAGCTCTGCACTGGGGAGGTTCCTGTGTAGATCCCTACGGCTGCTGGCCTATGATCTCCAGCTGCCACGGGGATAGAGGCTTAGTGGACTGCATAATAAGCCACAGCTAATGGCACAGGATGGCCCTCAAGATGGTCATGTGGCTCAGAAGAGGGTTAAGATGCCAAGTGCCCACCTCTGCTTTTAGACATTTTATGGGTTACCGTTCCCTGAGAGATTGGCTGTTTCAGAAGAAAGGAAATCCTTAGAAAGTCAGGGGAACTGGAGTCACGTGTTGGAAAGCTGCATATCCCAGGTATGAGATGAGCACAGAGGCAAGGACAGGGTAGGAAAGGTGGTAGAGGGAGGCTGCAGGTAACTGTCAACATGCCCAAGTCCATAGACACATACTTCATTCTTGGGATTTCTGGTTTTAGAACAAAAGGAACACTTGGTCTTGAAATAGATGACAGGCAGGATTAAAGCAGACATTTATTAATTAATAGCATGAATTTTAAACAAGTGATACACACTTCACTGTAGCCAAAACACTGTGGTTTAAAAAAAATATCACGTGGCCAGCAACCCTTGCCAATATATTTTTACAAGGTGGTTAATACTGCCAACACTCTGTGATGTTGAGTGGAACTACTCTGGAATATTGTGGTACAGAGCACAACACCATGTATTTGTGAAAGACTAGCTACCAGGGGAACAATCCCTAAAACTCAGGAATGCAGTGGGAGCCAGAATGTATTGGTGGGATTCAGCCCCTCGGGCTGAGCATCTCACCTCCCTACCTTTAATGGTAGGTGGGCATAGAGTTAGGCTGAGTGAGACATCTTATTCAGAGGCAGGGAAGCCAAGACCTGGGGTTTGTCTTTTAAAAGCCCAAGAATGTATCTCATAACTAGAGCTGGGAACTTCTCCCAGCCTAACCTTTGCCTCAGCGTGTGTTGCTCGGTAGAGCACCAACAATCTTTTCCAAGAGCCAATCTCAGCACTGGCTGGAGCTCCACGTGTAGGAGCCTGGAGCACATCTCCTTGAGATCACTGACCTCCAAACAGGCCCAGCAGCCTCCAAGTGTTCACCATATCCGTGGCCAGGCCAGGCCAGCTGCTGCCTTCATAGATGCCCCCCTTGCCAATGCACTCCCAGTGGGGCTGACCTCCCGCCTGACTGACTGGAGCTCCTCTTGATTCTCTGACATTTAGCCAAGTTGCATAATGAGGAAGTCATGGTTCAGTCTGTGCTTTAGTCCCAGGAGACACAGAGGCCTGTGGTTTGGCAACGATTTGACTGGTAACAAAACCAGATTAGAGCTGAGAGGCTGCTAAGTGGGCAGATGGGTTCTTTATATCTGACTTTTTTCAGAGGTTCTCTGCAGAGTTGGCTCTTGCCTTGTTGTGTAGCACGTGGTCTCCCAGAACACTGTTGAGGATGGGCAGACTAGAGCTGGGTTAAGGCACCGAGAGTTACTGGGGTTCAGCAACCACACAGACCATCCACGTAAGCATCTAGCACTTGCCGTGGAGCACGGCGTTCGTGTGCCCCAACTATTCACTGAAAGAAGACGTCAGAGCTCTCAACCGTGGATAACATTGCGAGAAAGAGGATGTATTTTTCATACAAGCAGTGGTTCTATTCACAGCAGCAACCATCCTCCCCACAACCCAGCCTCCAGCTAAGCTGTGATGACCGAGTAGGGAACGAAGAAGCCCTGACCCGAGGGAAGTCCTTGCCAGATGGAAAAGGGAGAATAGAGAGCTCCTTCCTTCATGGGTGGATTTAGAAGTGACAGAGGACATGACGTGGAGGGTGAGGGGTCAGCTGTGAGAGTCCCGGCCACCAACTGTTGCTGGTAGGTGAGGCTTTGGCAACAGCCTCAGGAGAGGATTCTTTCAAGTAGTAAGGGACCCTGGAGCCCCTCCTCACTGCTCTCCTCCCTCTACCCAGCCCAGCGCTCTGTCTGTGATGAAATATTTCCCGGGCCACTGTGGTTGGAACCTGGAAATGCAGAATAAAAGAACAAAAATGGAGGATGCCAAAGCAGTGCAGTCTGTGCTTGCCATCTGTGAGTTTTCAGTGTGATTTTGCTTCCAGCCTCCCCTCCAGAGGCAGCTGACATTATTTTCATATGCAGAACTTCCCATGTCCTGGCAGCCTTCTTTGGCTGCCAGAAATAGAGTCTCAGGGTCGAGGAGCTTCCACAGAGATCTGATCCCCTCAAGAAGAACGTTGTCTGTGGCTGCCCACTCACCGGCACCAGGGCAGCATTGGTTCCTGGTGATGAACTGAGCGTGTGATGTGCTGCTGTCTGGAGGGGGCGTCACGTGGGATGTGCAGCTGCCCTTTCCTCAGCAGCATAAGCCTCATGCATGAAACCTTCAGTGACCCCACATTTCTTAATGGAGAATTTTAAACTTTTCCCCCTGCTTTCAACATCCTACTTAGCCTGGCCTCACCCTGCTTATGCAATTTGTTTTGTACTCGTCCTTAACACCCCATCCTCAGTCTGGTTGCCCTGTTGGCCTTATTCTTAGATTCTTCATCTTCCATAGAATCTTCCAGGTCTCCTGGCTCTCCTCCTTTTAGTTCCTTGCTTATCACACGTTAATTGTACGCTTTCTTCCAAGCTCACCTTGGTCTCTTGTGTCAGTTTTGTTCTCTCCAACTCATTTAAGAAAGCATTGGGCTTCCCTGGTGGCGCAGTGGTTGAGAGTCTGCCTGCCGATGCAGGGGACGCGGGTTCATGTCCCGGTCTGGGAAGATCCCACGTGCTGCGGAGCGGCTGGGCCCGTGAGCCATGGCCGCTGAGCCTGCGCGTCCAGAGCCTGTGCTTTGCAACGGGAGAGGCCACAACAGTGAGAGGCCCGCGTACCGTAAAAAAAAAAAAAAAAGAAAGCATTGAGGCCAGAGTCCCTGCCTAATTTTCCTTTTTGAAGCCCCACGTTAGTAAATATAGACAAGGGTGAGCTTTTGCCGGGATTCAGGTATTGTGTCTCTGACCTAAGACCCAACTCTTTTAGCTGTGACCTCTGTGGAACAGGGAGGAAGAGCTCGTTCTCGGTAGAGGAAGAGGAATGAGGTGGCTGCTGGCAGACATCTCGGGTGAACAATTCCTGGAACTCAATCCCACACTAGTGGGACAGATCCTAGGGCGGCCACGAGGGTTCCTGCCCCTTCTTGTCACTTGTCATCTTCTCTCCTCCTCCCAGGCTGTAAGGTCAGGGCTAGAAAGGAAACCACAGCCTATGGTCCTGCTGGCAAGGAATCCACAGCACTTCACTGTGTTGGCCTCCTCCCTGGGAAGGGAGGTCTGCGTGCAGGAAAGAGGTATTTGCTGCAAGAAATCGTCTGGCTTTGGGAAGCCTGGCTGTAGTGGACGTCCATCCAAGCACCTGCACCTCCAAGGTAGGAAGGTGGGGATTGCTGTCTTTCCATGTCAGCATTTTACTACCTCTTATTGGCAATGAGAGAGGGAGGTGAAACCCCAGCCAGAGAAGTGGCGACTAGCTCCTCCCACCCCCAGGAGGTCCTCCAGACTCCCTGGCACCAAGCATTTCTCTCCTGGAAAGGCCCCCAGCTGCTTGCTGTCCTTTCTTCAGTCTGCCCCGCTCCTTCCCAAGAACCTGTTGGTCCACACATGTTTTGCTCTTCAGTGAAATGGGGGACTCTTAGTTGTACCCAGTGGCACACCCCAAGGGGGTCCACATGACACTGTACTGCAGGATAGGACCCCAAAGGCATGGAAGTGGGATGGGGGAGGGGAGATCAGGCTGGGGAAGGGGACCCCCTTGTGAACAAAAGTTCCTGCATCTGACCTAGAGAACAGACTTGAGGACACAGCGGGGGGAAGGGGAAGTTGGGACGAAGTGAGAGAGTGGCATGGACATATGTACACTACCAAACGTAAAATAGATAGCTAGTGGGAAGCAGCCGCATAGCACAGGGAGATCAGCTCGGTGCTTTGTGACCACCCAGATGGGTGGGATAGGGAGGGTGGGAGGGAGGGAGACGCAAGAGGGAGGGAATATGGGGATATATGTATACCTATAGCTAGTTCACTTTGCTTGTTGTACAGCAGAAACAAGCACAACATTTTAAAGCAATTATACTCCAATAAAGATGTAAAAAACAAAACAAAACAAAAACGTTCCTGCATCTCTGACTCTCTCCCTCGACCCTGGGTCTCCAGGGAGGGCTTTGGTGGCCAAGAGCTTGGACTGCTGGCTGGGGGGTGGGTATGGAGGGGGGTGAAAAGGCTCAAATTTGTTGTAAAAAAGACACCTTGTTTTAAAATGTTTGCCCTCTGCTACTCTGTTGTGTACAGCTTCCATTTCCCAGCCCTGATTTGGGCTCATTTGCACTAGCTATGTCATCTGAGGTTAAAGAGGTGGAGGGAAATTTTTCTGATCTTTATGGAGGCTCTACTTCGTGCTCTGCAGAGCCTTTCACACCTATTATCATGTTCTCACAGACCCTCGCAGAAGGCATCTTATATCCATGGTACCCAGGAGGAGATGAGAGCCGAGACGGGGGGCTTGCTCCTGACAGTGGTCCCCACGCCTCCCTCCCGCACTCCTCTCCTCTCACTCATGCCCTCACCCATTCCACTCCTGCCCTGTCTCCTCACTGTTCCTTGACCTCCATGCCCCATTGAGTCTTAAATCCTTTGCTCTAGCCATTCTCTCTGCCTGGCACACTCTCCCCCTGGATGACCCAAATAACTTCCTGCCTAATTCTTCCTATCCTTCATGCCTTTCTGTCAATCTCCCATTCTCCACGGTGGTCCACCCTGACCACCTGATCTTCATACTGCAACATGTACAGCAGGTATCATCCCTGGCTCTTGTGATTGTCTCACCTTGTCCCACTTCTTTATTTTCCTGTACTTCTCATCTTCTAACATTGATATAATTTCCTTATTTATGAAATTTATTGTCTTCTGCTAGAATATAAGTGGGCTGTTTGTCCACTGCTGTCTCTGAAGCACCTGGAATCATGACTGGCAGGTAGCAGGCACTCAGTCAATAGCTGAGGAATCAATTTAATGAAAGGTCACCCTAGCCTGGATCTAGCAAGAGACAGAGCTGGATTCAAACTCTAAAGCTGGTCATCTTGTTCTCCCATTAATTAGATTTCCCCATCAGACTGCTGTTCCCTCACAGCAGGGATACCAGAGTTAATGTCTGTCTGTGAACACAGGGCCTTGCCTTGTTTTTCCTGGTTGACAGGTTTGCTGGCATTCGGATGAGGTGGCATGTTCCAGGTCACAGGGCACCAAGCTCTGTGGTACTTAGGAAGGTCCTTAATGAGCCCTCCTTGAAAGCAACACAAGCTGTTGGGCCCATGCTGAGTGCTCAAGACACAAGCTTGAGCTCTCTCCAAGTCAGACACCTGTCAAATCCAGAATTGGCTCCCAGCCTTGCTCGAAAGATTTGCTCTCCAGGAAATGATGGATGGAAAGAGCTGGGGCTTGTAAGGCATGAGCTGGAGGTACCAGGGCAGTACAGAGCCTGAGAGGATGTGAGGAGAAGCCAGTGGAGCAGTGGCACCAGGTATTACCTGAGTGGCTGCTCTCCAGGCAGAAAGGCAGCTGAGCCCCAGAGGGTTATGTTGCTGCAGTGGTTTTGTCATTTTTGTTTTTAATTAGGGTCTGGGGATGGAGACGCTGTGAAGACCTCTATAATGTGAGGGCAGAATTGGGTCAGTTGGGGTCCACTGGCTTGAAGGATGCAGACATTTCACTGCTCATTTCATAATCTGCTTCCTCAGAACAGATTCTCTCCTGAACTCCATTTGCCCCGTCCTTTTACTTGTTATGCTTGTGGTTCTGGTTTCTGTTTTGTTTTTCTTGTTTTTATTCCTGTTATTAGCTGACCTTGTTTATGTTGGCATTAAGGACAATTTTCTTCCTAATCTCAATGGCTTGGTAATAGAAAGTCACACGTGGTTTGGATTCTTGGTGAAAGGGAACATTCGTATTTATTCTCATACTTACTGGCTCACTGTGTTAGTGTTTCTAGGATAGACCCAGAATTAATGTTTTAATGAACACTCCAACTGCTAGGAACACCATTCTGGAACATATTAACCCAGTCAGAGAGCTTCCAATTAGGCTGGTATTTGGTCAATAACAAGCATTTTCTTCCCCACAAAAGAGAGTAATGGAATTAATTTAGCATTTCCTAGCTTGTGGTATCTATTTCAACATAAATTCCTACCTAGGGATCGATTGCACATATAACTATAAAACAGAGTATTGGGGGAAGTATTATGATGAGGAAAATCAGAAACACAAGCACAAATCAGGTCCTGGCTGATGATATACAGGCAACCAATACATGTTCTCAGGAACAGCATTTAGAAAATGGACTTAATGAAAATAAATCACCTCTGTATGATTTCCCATTGCGAGAAGCTGATATCTGCGGCTAATCTCAGTAGTTGGAACAAGTGTGGCAATGTTTCAGTTAATTCTGGGTGATTCTGGGTGATTTAGTTTTGCTCCCAATGAATATACATTTTCTGTTCATGAGTTGCTTTGTAACAGAAGTGTGTCTCAGGATTGAGACTGTCACTTTTTGATGACCTAACAAATAAATAAAACAGTTTTTAAAAACAGCATCCTGGCGACTTGAGAGAATCTGCTTGGCTTTCCAAAGTGTATAGCTCACCAGGACGCAGTTTGCCTCTTGCCCCAGATTGCCTGGTCTAGCAGAAAATACACAGGGTGCCACATACCCTGTGTAGCAACATCTTTTTCACATGTGCATCTCTTCCTTTGTATCCTAATAAAATCTCCCAAATGAATAAAAAAGAGGCTCAACTTCTTCACCATGTTAACTGGGATCACAGAAGAAAAATGAGCAATTTTAGCAGAATTCTCTAGATCTAAATGGTGCAATGAACCTACATTTGGAGAACTCCTAGGTTAACTGAGCTACAGTTTTTAACTTGCTAACTGTAGCATCTAGCTACAACAGTGGTTTCCAATCTTTTTCAGGTTACAGGCTCTCTTCCTCCCACTTTGGGAGTCTGGTTAAAGTTTTGGATCCTCATTCCTGAAAAATGCACATAGAGGTATACCCTGATTTTCG
Source organism: Platanista minor (assembly GCA_004363435.1). Lineage (NCBI taxonomy): Eukaryota > Metazoa > Chordata > Mammalia > Artiodactyla > Platanistidae > Platanista > Platanista minor. The sequence continues at coordinate 8,173 of RJWK010059675.1, forward strand.
AAAGTTCACTTTTCGAAAGTTCACTTTATGCCACTTTACCAAAGACCTACATTAGTACTTGTTTTCGCTAACCAAAAGAAATCCAAGGAAGATTTTCGATTTTACAAAAAAGGCAAAAAGTGAAAATAGTGTTCAGCTTGTGTCTTGCAGTGAGCCGTTACAGAGGCAGCTCACACCTTGAGCAGCGACAATGTCACCACCAAGCTCCTTCCCTGGGAACTACGCTCAGCATCTCAGCACCCAGGCACCATAGCTTTGAAATGTGTCTGTGAGAATCTGGGCTCTATCTCAATTTATTTTGTGCGTCCGTTAGCAAGATGTGTCCTAAGGTAATTGCTTCTTCCATTTCGGCTTATGGAAGGCTTTTCGGACAGTGAGGAACCCTGTACACTCACAGGCCCCATTCATAGACTTCTAGGTCAACAATCCCTCATCTGACACCATGCCAGAAGTTCCTTGTGTTTATGTTCTTTGGTGTGCTCTCTAGAAATGTGCCCAAATTTGCTGTTTATATTGAAACAGGTACACGCACTACACACATACACATATGTGTGTGACATTTTCTCTATTAGAATGAATAAATGAAATAATGTATGAAAAGATATGTCATAAAAAGCCAAATATGAGAATGTTGATATTATTGTTGCTATTATTATTACTTGCATTGGCCATTTAAAAATTCAGCACTAAAACTTTTGGTTGATGTTGCAGCAAATAATTTCTTTTATGGAAATTGCTTTAAAATATGACCTTTATATTCTTATAATCCAAACTGCCTCTTTATTATTTCATTCTAATAAATCTTTTTAAAAAAATCACAGCACACTCACTCACCAATCTCTGTGGGACATGTACTTTGTGGTGTATACTGTGCGTGAAGTCTTTTTCATTCTGTGAAAAAACCACTTCTCTGTAGTACTCTGATGGGCTTGCACCTTACTGTAACTCCGACAAAGGTCCTGCCGAAAACAATTTAATTCTCACTTGAATTAGTAATTTTATTAATTACATTTTAAGCAAGTCAATTGCTTGTTTAACTGACTTCTTGTTATAAACTGATCATAGACCATTAATGTTCATTAATATACCAAATTAGATTTCACATCTTCTGCATTATACACTGGAAATGACACCAGTCCACACTTGGACAGGATCAGTTAAAAAGAATGCCTGTTGCAATCACACTCTCCTGTGTAATTCTGGAAGCAGATAACCACTCAAGAACAATTTATGAGCTTGCTAATTCTTTTTTTTTCTCTCCTTTCCTGTAGTGGTAATATACAGCTCTAATATGGAGAGCCCTCAGGAGTGTCGTCTAAACGAAATTCTTACAGTGGGGCGGAAAATAACTTATGAGAGGGATAACTTTGTTCCAGCATATGGTTTATGGACTTTTGCTTAATATTTGGGGAGGAGGAGTAGGGAATGGGGGGAGCTGGGAATTGGAGAAATACACTGAGAGAAGAGTAGGGAGAGAAACATGTTTATTTCCCATTTTGAAAAATAGCATCTCAGCTCAGTAGAATCAAATTTCAACTAATGGAGTCATGCAAAATCTTTGACAAAGAAAGATCTCTCAATATATACATTTGTTGAATGCCTGAAAGAGTGGGTGCCACCTATCAATATGGATTGAACTCAGAAGGAAAAAAAACAAAATTACATTTATACTGTTAGTCCATTTGGGCTGCTATAACAAAATACCATAGACTGAGTGGCTTATAAACAACAAACATTTGTTTCTGAGAGTTCTGGAGGCTGGGAAGTCCAGGATCAAGATGCTGCAGAATCGATGTCTTATGAGGGCCCTCGTCCTGTTTCACAGATGACTGTCTTATTGCTGTGTCCTCCCTTGGTGGAAGGGATGAGGAAGTTGTCTGGGGTCTGGGATCTCTTCTTTTTCTTTTCTTTTTTTTTTTTTTTTGTGGTACTTGGGCCTCTCACTGTTGTGGCCTCTCCCGTTGCGGAGCACAGGCTCCGGACGCGCAGGCTCAGCGGCCATGGCTCACGGGCCCAGCCGCTCCGCGGCATGTGGGATCTTCCCGGACCGGGGCACGAACCTGTGTCCCCTGCATCGGCAGGCAGACTCTCAACCATTGCGCCACCAGGGAAGCCCTGGGATCTCTTCTTATATGGACACTGACCCTATTCATGAGGGCTCCACCCTTATGACCTTATCACCTCCCAAAGCTCTATCTCCAAATGCCATCACATTGGGAATTAGGTTTCAACATATGAATATGAAGGACACAAACATTCAGTCTATAGCACATACTCATTTACTAGATGCTTATTATATACTATGAGCTAGAGTCAAAGATGAATAGGCATCATTATGAGATTTTCTATAAAAAGGAAAATATATCTTAAATATTGTTTCCTAGCAATCAATTTTGGACTTCAAAGTTGTTCCAATTTGTCACCTAGTACTAGACATTTGTTTCAACCAACCTCCCAAGTTAGATATTGTGGTTATTTCAACTTTTACAAATAACATAGTGTAGCAACAACTAGCTGAAAAATATAATTTAGCAAAATGAGAAAAGCTCTTCTCCCAATTTTGAAATAAATGACAAAAATGCTTAAATTCTGGACCCACAAATTGTTGCAAAACAACACTATTCTATAACAAAGTGATCAAATTTGGCAACAGTGACTGAGGATATTAATTTTTGACCAAATTAATGCAGAACGGCCTTATATTTGTCCAATTTATGAAGCTGAATAGCTTTTGATAGGTTGTTTTGGTCTAAATCACTAGTAGAGAGAGAGAGACTGACAACAAATAATTGCAATATAATGTAATAAGTACACCCATTTAGGCTTATCCAAGATGCCAACACAGCAAAAAGGAGGAAGACTGGGAGAGGTTCATGGGTGACATTTGAACTGAGCTCAGAAGAGTAGGCATTTCCATCTAAACCCAGTGAACAATGCAGAGAAAAATACTCCAAAATGTCTTTATTTTTATTATTATTGTTTTTTTGCGGTACGCGGGCCTCTCACTGTTATGGGTGGCCTCTCCCATTGCGGAGCACAGGCTCCGGACGCGCAGGCTCAGTGGCCATGGCTCACGGGCCCAGCCACTCCGCGGCATGTGGGATCTTCCCGGACTGGGGCACGAACCCACGTCCCCTGCATTGGCAGGCGGACTCTCAACCACTGCACCACCAGGGAAGCCCTAAGTAATTAAAAAAAAAAAAAAATCAGGATTCTATGCTGATGAGTATTATTAAACTAATAGAGTCAGTGTTTGAAAAAAAAAATCTAAGTTCTCTCTCGGAAGACCATTTAGCTTTCATCATTTTTATGTTCCACTAAGTGGGGTATAAAACTAGGCTGATGTATTTGGGTTGGCAGATAAAGACTTAGAAAAGTGCTACTACCAGTCATGTGAAAATTTGGAGTTAAGATCAATTGTGATCCAAAGCAGGGTGACCAAAGGTTAATCACTGACATCTAAAACAATCATTTTGATGGCCATACCTTCTTCAGGTTTTATTTTAGGCTTATCTGTCCTAGTCTCTGAGAACAAGCAGTTCATGGACTCACAGATTTCCTTCTCTGAAGTTTATTCTTTGACTGAAAGCACTTGTTAAACTTTTTAGATCTTTCACGGATGGGCAAATGTGGTTTCTCACCAGCAAGTTCATTACTGAGATATGAAGGCTCAAAAATATGTTCAATATTTTTCCTCTGCAGCTCAGGGAGGACTCATGGATCCTTGCAATCAAGGTTCTCAATCTGCTAGTTTCTAGCAGCTGGTAGCCTTAAGGCTTGGTTTTTCAATGAAGACCTCTGAAGCTAAGCAGAGGTTCCAAATGGTGAGTCTAGCTATAGCTACTTTTGTGACGTTTACCTGTTTCCTCTCATATCTATTCCCTGAACTTTCTCAGCTTGGCTCTGCATCTCAGGAAACTACATTTCCCAGACTTCTTTGCTCTGTTTTCCTGGTAGTCTTGACCAATGGAAGCATTGGTAAAAGACTGTAAGGTAGGGGAAAGGAAGAAGCCAGTGTATTTTTCTTACTCATTGTGCTTCTAGCGGTGTCTCTAGCAGTTGCTGTATCACCTTCATGATTCTAGCTCCTCTTGGACTATTCCTTCCCACTGTTTGGCGTCTCAGCTCTTCTATCACCGATGTAACTAATTCTTTGTGTTAAATTTCTTCTTTCTGAGGCTGAGTGGTTTCTGTTTCCCTGGCTGATATACCACTTGTAATAATTACAAAGCTAATGACCAAAAAAGAAACTGGAGGAATTCTCAATTTAGACAAATCTGTTCACAGTGTGATGCCTGCTCCTGAGAATCTAGGAATCTTGGTATCATAACCATTAGAATCACAGAAAAAAGGTTTCTCCAACTTCCTTTGAGACGTGGGGCATATCGGTAGTTTAAATAAAGGTCTCAGGGCAGTTCCTAATATGTATTGGGGAGCTGCCAAGTAACCTCTGTCCAGTGGAGTAGTAATTGGCACTTGGTCTTGAATTTTCCTCTCAGGAGATAAACTACAATCTTGTTGCCAAATAGATTTTTTTTTTCTTGCTTCTAGCTTTCTATAGAAATATCATGGGCAAAAAATGTAATATAGCATATTTTTGCAGGGTCAGGGGGTATGTATGTCTCATTTTTCCCTTTACACCTTTCACTCCAAAATAGAATAAAACATTTATTTTACAGAGTATTCAAGACTCATTTTAAGCAGAATAGCCTGTACAGTTTTAATCAATAGATAAAGACCCTGGAGAAGTCTTTGCCCTTGCTCAGACATGCTGAATCTCCTATTTAAAGAATGAGCTGTGGGGTTTCTCTGGTGGCGCAGAGGTTGAGAGTCCGCCTGCCGATGCTGGGGACGCGGGTTCGTGCCCCGGTCCGGGAAGATCCCACATGCCGCAGAGCGGCTGGGCCCGTGAGCCATGGCCTCTGAGCCTGCGCGTCCGGAGCCTGTGCTTGTAAGGTCTGGATTATAAGAAATGGCATCGCGAAACAAAGGGAAGCTTTAAGCAAGCTTTATTTAGGGAGCGCTCTCAGGCGAGGTTCTCTGGTCCGAGAGAGGGGCCAGAGAAGTCGCGCCTGGGTGAGGGTTGGGGCAAAATTTATACGGGGAAGAGGAAGGAGGGGCCGTCAAACCAGGAAGGCGCCTCTTTTGGGTGAAGCAGCCCTTATCTGGTAGTTTCTTTGGCAATGTCAGACACCAGTTGCATCAGCTTCAGGACCGTTGGTTCCGCCCTCCGAGAGCGGGAAGGTTGGGGCCGTGTTGTTATATACCAGTTGCATCAGCCGCCCTGAACCTCCTGGCCTTACAGTGCTCCGCAACGGGAGAGGCCACAACAGTGAGAGGCCAGTGTACCGCCAAAAAAAAAA
>RJWK010059676.1:0-13535 GCA_004363435.1 Platanista minor
CACACACCCACACACACCACACACACAAACACACACACCCCATCCCCGCCCAGTGTTTTGAGATCCGAAGTCCCCCTGCTTTATCTGCTTCAGAGCAGTGCAGAGATACAGGGAGGACTTGCCAAGGGTCCTCTGAAGAGAACGGAGCTCTGCACGGGGCTCCCAGAGTCGGGGCTACAGTGCTGACAGTCTCCCCGCCGCTCACTCTCCAGGGCCCTTGGCGCCTGCAGGACGCCCTCCCTCACTGGTTCCCTCCCCCCAGGCTGAACCACCCCAACGTGGTGGCCGCCCGGGACGTCCCCGAGGGCATGCAGAGCCTGGCTCCCAACGACCTGCCCCTGCTGGCCATGGAGTACTGCCAGGGAGGGGACCTGCGGAAGGTGAGGCTGCGGGGGCTGGGCAGGGCGCTCGGGAGCCTTGGGGCGGGGTCGCAGGGTTGCCAGGGCACGGAGGGCAGGGAGGGGCTTGCCGTGCACCCTGCGCAGCTGTCCCTGACATGATGTGGAAGACCCACCAGGTCTGAGCAGAGGGAGAGGCCGGTCAGACTCCAGGACGGGCCTTCCTCCCTCGGCACACTGGGGCCCTTGAGCCCTTTGGTGTCGTCGTGGCCACTGGCCTGGATCGGAGGGCTTCTCCCAGATGTGGCCGCCCGGGGTCCTGGAGCAGGGCAGGAAGGGACTGGCTCGGGCCAGCCAGGCTGGGGACCCAGAGCCCCACTGACTCAGCTTCTGGGCACCTCTCCCTTTCTTCCTGCCGCGTCCACCACGTCCCTTTGCCAGAACGCACGCTGCAGGGTGGGTGTCGGGGACCGTTGTGTGTCCCCCTCCCCAGCGATCTCCGGAACAGTGTTATGACCCGCTTTTACACGTGGCCTCGTGTGATTCTCAGCAGCCCGTGACGTGGATAAAACGGATGGGATCCTGTGTGAAGGGTGGACCCCGCGGCCCCGAGGGCCCACGTGGGTGTCTGGGCCTCACACAGCTGCAGCGGCAGAGGCTGGGTCACGGCCGGTGGGTCCCAGCCACAGGCTCCCCTCCGTCTGTGAAGGGAATAGCGCCTGGCGCACTAGGACCGTGAGAGCTCTGGGCAGAAGCTGGTTTTGTATTGAAAAGAGGTTGCCTGTGCGTCTCCACCCCCCTCACCTCGCACTCTGGACAAAGGTCTGCATCCATACTCAGCACTTTCCGGGACCCGGCATCGCGTGCTTTCCCAGCACTCTTTCGGCCCCTCCCACCTTCCCTCTCCAAAGGAGACTTTCCATGAGGGCTGGTGTGCCCGGGTGGCTCTCCCATCCTGGGAGATGGGCTCATCCTGGAGTTCAGGGCAGGATGTGAGCATGGTCATTGGCAACCGCCAGGCCAGGGACCGGTAACCGATGACAAATGGGGAACTTGACAACGCTTCCATTTTCCTCTTTATCTCCCTAACCTTTGACAGCTGTCTGATTCCTAACTGCAGCTATTTAGGGAGATAAAGCTGTGTGATTGTAGTTGAGTGGACAGTCCTTAGAGGGCAGCGTGGGAGGTGACCAGCTTACAGAGGCAGAGGACTTTGGACGTCATCTTGTAGGCAGCAGGGAGCCAGTTGGCCAGGGAAGAAGCTGACGCAGACTTTGGCGTGATTGACCTGGCCCAGGGTGCAGGATGGTGCAGGGGACGCAGGAAGCGATTATACCCCATGGGGCCCTGGTCCACGCGGTCAGCAGGGGACTTGGGGTGCCCACGGTCTGTCCTGTTTGTTCTCCAAATGAGGTGGCTCGTCTTTCCCACCTCTAGAAGGTTCAGAATCCGCACCTGGTCTGGGGAGACAAGCTTGGCCAGCATGGCAGCGAGGGTAAAAGCCAGAGCTGATTGAAGGAGTGCCGTGTGTGTGCCTGTCGCAGGGAGCGGCTGGCAGACGTGCGTGGGTGTGGGTGTGAATTAACGATGGGGCACCCTGTCGGGAAGTTACTTCCTGAAGTTGAGGCCGGCTTCCAGCAGCTGACGGAGCCCCTCAACAGGCTTGCCAGGGCCAGGAGGGCACAGGGGCTGAGCGTTTGGGCACGAGCCTCAGGTGGACCTGCGTCCTATGGCGGCTCTGCCGCGAAGCGGCCATGGTGGCAGACGGATGGCTGGACCCCTCCCGTCCAGCACCCTCACCTGTGAAGTGGAAATGCTGCCAGTGCTGGCCTGGCGGGGGGAGCGGGAGGGAGAGTGAAGTGAGACGGGGCAGGTGAGGCTGCACTGAGCCCATCCACGCAGCTCTGCCGGGTGCCCGGCATGTACCAAGTGCTCACTGCCCGGTCCCTGCTGTCATCCCCACCCCACAGCAAGGCTGCGTCGGGGAAGGGGTCAGAGGGAGGTGTTCAGTGGCTCCTTTGGGCTCTCGGGAGCAGTGGACCAATTGTGGCTGAGCTCAGATGGGCCTGCTTCCCCCAGGACCTCGGCACAGGTGAGACTCTGACAATGACTCAGGGTTAGGGTTAGGGTTACACACGGGAGTGCTTCTAGGAGCTCTCAGAAGCTTCCTCCTTCCGCGCCTGGGCCGACCCTGCCAGTCCTGCCTGGGCTGGCTGTCCGCCCAGGTCCCGGGAGTGCTCAGACGGGCTCGGCTGGTGAAGGACACTTGTGGGCGCATTGATGGCTGGTGACCGCTCCCCCTGACGCCTCTTTCCCCTTCTTGACAGTACCTGAACCAGTTTGAGAACTGCTGTGGCCTGCGGGAAGGAGCCATCCTCACCTTGCTGAGTGACATCGGTAAATCCCAGCCCTGGAAGTCAGGCCGTGCCCTCCGGGGAGAGGCCTCTGGGGGCGAGGCGGGGAGATAACTGGTCCTCCGGTCTCTACGGAGGTAGGGTTGTCGGGGACAGACGACGGTGGAGGACTGGGGACAGTGGGGATGTCAGTAGGGCCCAGTCAGGCCGGCGCTTAACTCAAATAGATTTCCCTTCCTTCCGGACTAAGTCATGAAGTGAATGATGGTGTATATAGGGTAACAGATTTCCTTTCCCATTAAAAGCTCCACTCCCTACTTTCCCAGAACAGCCAGTGATGGAGTAGGTTGTCTGTCCTTTGAATGAATTTCATCTCTTGGCAAAGAATTTTTCCACTTCCACACTGGCGGTTCTTTTGCTGGCCGCAGGCTTAGGAAAAACGGGCCTTGTTTATCCCTTTGGTGCCCTTGGTGTCCTCCGAGGAGGGTGTCCATGGCCCTCAGAGAAAGCCTGGAGGGCAGCCCGGCTGGCCTGGGGAGCAGGAGCCTGACCTCAGCCTGCAGGGGTCAGATCCAGCCTCCTCCACCCTGGCGCCTGCTATTATTTAGGGGTAAACCTCCGAGGTTGGTGGTGCAAGGATCTAAAGTTTAGAGGTACCCCAGAGTTCATCACTGAGCCTCTGCCCCCAGATTTGGGGAATGACATCATCTTCACCCCTCTGCCACCACAACCTCTTCGAAGCTGTATTTTTCTTTTTTCCTTCTATACGTTCAAACTTCCTTTTTAGGAAAATATCAAACATATAGGAAAGTCGGAAGAGTAGTGAAACCCACACACCCCGTCACCCAGGTTCACCAGTTGTTACCGTCTTGCCACGTCTGTAAAGCTGTGTTGGCTGACGCTTGGCCTGGGAGGGCAGGGGGGCCTCTGGTCCCCGCGGCTCCAGGTCTGCCTCCCTCTCACTCTGGGCAAGAAGGAAGTGAGCGGAACCGAGGGATGACATGCTTAAGGTTAGGATCCTAGCGGTCGGATATAGAAAATTCCCTCTCCCCCTGTAGCCGGTGTCCCTGTCCTGTGGATGGGGTTCATGGTGAGGGCAAGTTGACCCGGTGCCAGTTTGGGGTTTTTTTTTCCAGCTCTCTTGAAGTATAACTGACAGGTAACACATGTAAGTTTCAGGTGTGCAGCGTGAAAACATCGCACCGGTTTTACATGACCAGCGTGGGCGTCCGTCACCAGCCAGACTGCTTCCCTCCTGTGGGTGTGTGGGAGGTGCCCTCTCTGACTCCCTAGGGCATCCAGTCCTTAGGCCAAGATCCCACCTGTTCCCTCCACACCTTGCCCCACCCTGGCCCATCCACGCTGTGCTTACACATTTACCTGTTTTTTTGCCCCAGTGGCCACATCATCAGTTTATTCTCTGTTGGGTTGAAGGCAGGTTAGAAGGTTGGGGAATATTCTTTTGCTCTTCATGGGCAACTTTGATTTTGTTTCTCTCTGGTTAGAGCTGCTTCAAGTCATTTTTTTGTATGTTATTCCCTCAGATATTGTGCTTCCCCTCATTAGATTATTTGTGCATTCAGGAGATCGTTATTAAGAAAGTCTTTAAATTATTGGCTCAAGCACAGGAAACTGTCTACTTCCTCATGCAGCCTTTTACTGCCTCGAGTGACTGTAGTGATATTCATGGAGCCTCTGCTGGTCACGTGTCCCTTGGTGTGGGCACGTGTCACATCCAGTTACCTTGGCCTCCTGCGGTAGCTTTCCTGTGATGCATTCAACGTGTCTGTGTGTAAGTTACATGTAAATCACAGTCATGAAGACAGGAGACAGGTTCACTCCAAGTGCCTATGTGGCTCTGTTCTCCTGTCGGTGCATGAGTATCAAAGGTCTTTAGGCCGCTGATTCCCTATCTTTCCTCTCTGTGGCCCCAGGTTGGAAATAATGAGGCTCTGAAGTACTAGTCAACTAGACTTAAGTCCGTGATGAAGGCCAAGACTTAGTCACTGCTGTGTCTCTGGCATCTGGAACAGCAGTAGTACCTTATGTAGCAGCTTCTTTGTAAATATTTGTCAAACGAATGAAATAAATCCCAAAGGAAATTAGAATAAGGACCTATTTTTTTATTTAAAAGAACCGCTGTCCACATATAATTAAATTAACACTCCCAGGTCAAATACCAGCGCTTCCACCTGTTGGCAGTGTGACCTAGGGCACGTTATTTAATTCTTAAGGGCAGCAGCTTTATTTGCTGTGAGGTGGGAACGTAACTTACCACGTGAGAACCGTTAGGAGGGTGGAGTGAGGGAGGTGGGACACGTAATCCCAGCACACGCTCTGCTCGCCGCGTTAACGTGCAGTGAGCACGTGCTCGTCCCTTCCTCCTGTCCTTCCCCCCTGGGTTTGGGTTCATAGCACCCCTTTTAGAAAACCTCCATCACCCTCATTTGGGTTGTGACCTGAGGCTGGGATCCAGTGAGCCAGGCAGGTGGCTGTCTTCTGAGACGTCCCTCCCCGGAAGTGGCTGCCTCCGGGATGCCATCAGGCCCCCTGATTTGGAGGCTTCGGTGGAGGTTGCTGATAAGCCTGTATTGTACTTTCACTCCCTTTTCTGATTTATGTACGAGATTCATGAAGTTTATTTATTTTGCACGGATGTCGTCACAGAGCCCAAGTCCAAAAGTTTTTCTGGGAGTTCATCTAACATAACTCTTTTGTATTCTGGAACATTTCCTGAACCTGTTTTCTTCCAGTTTGTCCCAAGGGCCGGCCGCACGTCCCCTTTGTGGAGCTGCCCTGCTGGTCCCTGCCAGGGTGACTTCAGATAAGGGCAGAGCCGCACCCTTGCTCGCCAGGTCAGATTCATGACCTCCTCCTCTGAGTGACACCTACTCGCCTTTAAACCTCTTCGGTGCCCCTGGCCTCGCAGAGATGCCCACTCAAAGCGGCGTCAGGATGATAGACGTAGGCAGGATTTTTTCCAGCGAGCTTTACGTTGCCCGAGAATATCTTGCAGAGTATGCATGAGTGAGTGAGCAGACGCCCGGCAAGCGCGTGGGTGAGCCCGTTTCCTGTTCCAGGACGGACAGGCCTGTTAGAACAGTGCTCTTATGCTAGTAAGAGGTCTGGGGACAGGTGGCAGAGGCAGCTGGAAGGGATCTGTCTTCCACGTAAAGCAACCCTAAAATAGCTCCAGGAAGTTGTATCAGTGGACTCTATTTAAACAGTGTGCTCATTATCCTTTGGAAAACATTGCCAGTGTGTTTCCCTCTGCCAGCTGACAGCAAACCCCTACGCACTCTGGAGGCCCAGGTCTCTGCTGCCCAAAGAGCGGGGACCTGCCCACACCCAGGCCATCTGGGCGGGACGGTAAGCGATCGCCACGGCCTTACCGGATCTTAGATCTGCACCCATCTTGATTCTCCAGGTGGCCAGGGTACCATGGTGACCAACCATCCTGTTCTCTAAGCATTCAGGGCCCTCGCTCCCCATTTTGTCTGTGCTCCGTTCTCTTGAGTCGCCATCTCTGTCCCTGTTAGAGCTGCTCCTAGCAGGCGTCCAGCCCTTCCACCCACCTTACAGGGCAAGGGAGGGTTCCAAAGGGAACTCAGGGCTTTAGGGAATCAGAACACTGGGCTCTCTGCTTTGTGTTTATGTAATTGTGGATTTCCTTGCTTATTCTGTTGAATACTTACATTCTGACTGCACTGCTGATTATAATAAAAGATGACTATCTGGTCTCAGCAATCCAGGTCATTTGTATATAAAATACATGGAAAGGTGTAAATAACCAGATTAATGAATGTAATCATAATAAAAGAGAAGACAGCTGCTCTCAGTCTTGGCCTTGCTGACTCTCCAGCTCTGCTGCCTCTGACGAGGGCCTTTCCTCTCTGGAAAAACAAGGTGACTTTCTGGGCCTGCGCATCTTCAAATTTAAATGAGGCATTTGGGCTGGGTGACCCCTGGGGGCCCTTCTGACTCTGAATGTTGCTTTTTCATTGCTCAGGTTCTGATTTTCAGAAAGGTTGCCCAGATTGTCTTTGACATCCGCTGCACTGCCCCAGCCTGACTGCTTCCCGCGGTCCTCGTGCACCATCTTCTGCCTGGAACCTTGTCTTGATGTTGTCTGTCTATTCCTGCCCCAGCCTGTGTGTCCCTCTCTGCACCGGGGTGGCCGCCCGCTGCTTCCGGTATTCTGTGTGCCGGGCCACTCTCATGACGTCTTTACCCACCAGATCTTTTCCGAAGCCTGGACATAGAACACTGACCTCCACCCTCAGCTCCATATCCACGTCTACACGATATTTCTCCCCAAGTCACTTCCAAATTGAAGGCCTAGACGTTTTCCTTACAGCCGATCCCTTCCTGATGTCCTCTTTCTTGGGTCACTGGCCCTGTCTTTCTGCCAGCTACCCGACACAGGTGCCGACCTTGAATCTCGTCTCTTCCTAGAACCTGCCCTCTTCCTGGTCCTCACCGTCCCATTTAAAGAGTCTCCATCCTTTCCTTCGTGCTGAGCATCGCACTTTCCCTTTCTGTTCCCACCACCTCTGCTCATTCAGTGTCGCAGCACATCACTTACCTGGAGTCCTTATTCGCATTTTACTAACCCATCTTTCATGCTTCTGACAGGATGCTTTTGTCATAATCAACCACTAGATCAAGGCCAAACCTCATAGCCTCCCATCTCTCCTGATCCACTCTAGCAAACTTCAAAACCCACTTTTTGAACCTCCTGCGAGCCTTTGTCCACACGCTCCTTTTTAGAATGCTGCTCCGGCCCCTCCCCACGACCCTGTGCTTTCGACCTGACCCTCCGTGGGGACCGCCCTGGCCTGGCGAGCACAGTGGGTCTCCCTCTCGGGATTCTTCTGCCCTCGTGGCCTCCTCCACTCAGGACTTGGTTTCCCTGCTATTGTTATGTGACCTCTGCCTGTCCTTGACAGTGAGGACTGACTTCTGGGTTTGGGGCCCATTGACCAGACTGTTTGTGCAGTAAGTGAAGAAGACGGTTCGATCCAGTGGCACGTTTTCGACAACACCTGGCACACTTAGGTATGAAGACACTTCCTGAGGGTGTTTGAATGAATGAGAATGATTTTGCACTTTTCTCTCAGCACTTGGTGGGACTGCCTTGCTGCCTTGCTGATGAGTCACTGGGGCTCTTCTAGCCACGAAACCATTAGCAGGACTAAATCTCCACATGTCTGCACTTGGCCTTCCAGCCTGTTTTGCTTGGAAAGCCCAGTGACACCAAAGCGACTGGCACATAGTAGGCATGCGGCCAGTTTCTATTGAGTGAACGAATGTCCTCTTGCCCTTCTCCCGCGCTGGTGACTCAGACCAACAACTGGTAACTTGTCTTTTCTCTCCTTTCTAATCTCCGCATCGGCTCTCTGGTCCATTTATCTTTCCATTTCTTCCATCGTTGCTCGGGACTGTATCCTGAACAACTATTCTCAAGAGAGCTTAGTAATCTCTTTCAGTTCAGGGTATTGTCAGTAGGCTTCATGGACACGATCCTTACACAGCTGCTTCTCGACACGGGAGTCTAGCTGGTCCTGTCTGTTCCCTAATTTGTGGAGTGTGGTTTGGGATTCTGGCTCATCGGTAAGAACTCCAGGAGTGCCACAGTCTTCAGTTATAATGTTTGTGTCTCCCTCTTGAGCTGAGAGAAAGCTAGGGTCCAGACCTGGGTGCTGTTCCTGACAAGGACAGCAGGAGGGGGCAGGTGCGGACCCCTCCGAGCAGCATCTGTCCTAGGAAATACCACTGCATGGTGTAAAAAAGTCCACACGGAGTACTGCGTGGCAACACTTTTTCTGTCACTGGAACGTGAGAAATTAACCTGCAGGCTTTTCTGCTTTGTGTTATGCTTTTCCATTTCTATACGCTTGTAGCGCCTCTATTGTTAGGGGCTTCGATTTTTAAGAAACTTTCAGACACAAAGGTATTGTTCTTCATCTCAAATTCTTATGTTCCATCCAACTGAAATCAAATTAGATTCTCTTCGCTTGAGACAATTCCAATTCATGACCCTCTCCTGAGGTACCGTTGTGTAAAGCGAGGTACCGTCAGACTGAACTAAGCCTTTTAAGGACTGATTCCGTAAGGGGAGCTGTCTAAGAGCTCCTGCCCATCAAGGTTTTGACTGTTTCACTCAGTCCAAGAAACGGTGTATAACAACACCTATAGGATTTTTTCATTCTAGGCTTTATTAAGTTGACAAAAAAGCATTTGAGAATAAATGACTCCCCCGAAATGAGGACTCAAGTTTGTCATGTACAGTTGCTTAAGCATAAAAATAGACAGCTGTTAATAGTGATCACTGGCTTGGTCACCAGCTTGCCCTCCGTCCTCCCTAAAGACCTGGTGACAACTCTCAATCTTTGTAGTGTCGAGAACAGTGCTCTCCGTGTGATCTGATTGCCCTCCCTGGGAGCTTCTTAGGACACCTCCCCTGCTTGTGCCCTGTGTCACTGGCTCTGAGAGGTTCACATCTAGCTTCAGAAGCCTTGCATTATTAGTCTGTGTTTCTACTTGCTCTGAAGACAGTGAGTTTCAATGTTCATATATACTGCTCTTGAACAAACTGACGCGCGCCTTTATGTATTAAGCCCTGACACTGTGTCACATACCCAAGCAGGCCTTTGTGACTCAGTCACTGAGCAGGCACGCCTGGTCTTCCCACACGGTGCTCCCGCTGGCCACTCGTTCACGTGCAACAGTAGCAGCATCCCTGTGTGCAATGTCGTGTCTGTGCAATTATTAGTACTTGTTATTACACATTGCTTTGATTCTTTAATAAAGATTAGTAAAATAAAAATGAAAGCACTGATAAGAAGCTTGTCTTTTAAAAGTTACCGTAACCGAGAACAATGTTTGGGGGGATTTGGTGGGGCACACTTTGAAAACAGCAAGTGTGTTCCTTCATTTGGACGTTTGTTGGACCTAAGCCAATCACTGTACCCAGTTATGAAAGAAGAAAAGAGGGAACAGGTGTGAAATGTTGAAACTCTATGGTCCAAGGCTGGGTTTAAAAGGGCAGATTTAAGGAGAGGTTTTGCGATTTGACTTAATGTGCAGATGGAACATCCCCGAGAAGATGGAAGTTGGGTGTTTATTTATTTATTTTTAAAATACATTTTTTTAATTTATTTATTTTTGGCTGCATTGGGTCTTCGTTGCTGCGCGTGGGCTTTCTCTAGTTGCAGCTAGTGGGGGCTGCTCTTCGTTGTGGTGCGCAGGCTTCTCACTGCGGTGGCTTCTCTTGTTGCGGAGCACGGGCTCCAGGCACATGGGCTTCAGTAGTTGTGCCTCGCAGTCTCTAGAACACAGGCTCAGTAGTTGTGGCGCCCGGGCTTAGTTGCTTCCCGGCATGTGGGATCTTCCTGGACCAGGGATCAAACCTGTGTCCCCTGCATTGGCAGGCGGATTCTGAACCACTGAGCCACCAGGGAAGTCCCCGAAGTTGGGTGTTTAACTCTCAGTTAGACTTTCTCCAGTGTTTTCAGGAAACATTCATCATGAAAGTCTTTACACAGCATATCTGATCCCTTGGTTTCTGCGGAGGGCTTCTCTCTCACCCTCCTCCCTGCTGTGCCCTGGCCGAGGACCCGTTAGTAAACCTCTCTTAGTGTTGTGATCACTTTTGCTTTTTACCTTTTTTTTTTTCCTGATAAAAAAAAGGTTCATAGCATTACAACATTGACATCCCTCTGAGTTGGGTAATACAAACCTAAATAATTTTTAATAATTGCCTGTTATATTATGGATCTCCCATAATTTGTTCAGCCATTCCCTGATTGATGACTTTCCATTCGTTTCTAATTATTTCACTCCACACTATGCAGTCCGCATCTGTATTTGTACGTGATAGTGCTTTTGATTTTGTAAACTGGATTACCAGAGGTGGAAATGAAGGGTCAAATGATATGTATGTCTTAAAATTTAATAGCTTTTGCCATATTTCTTTCCCCCAATTGCACAGCAGTTACTACTCCCAGCAACATAGGGAGTGCCGTTTATCTCTCATCTAAAATTCCTGCCAGCTGAAGAGGTGAAAGGCATTTCGTTGTGGCTTTTTTTTTTTAACGTATGTTTTTTGGCTGCGTTGGGTCTTCGTTGCTGTGCACAGGCTTTCTCTAGTTGGAGCGAGCAGGGGCTTCTCTTGTTGCGGAGCGTGGGCTTTAGGCGCGTGGGCTTCAGTTGTAGTTGTTGCCCGTGGGCTCAGTAGTTGTGGGTCGTGGGCTCTAGAGCGCGGGCTCAGTAGTTGTGGCGCATGGGCTTAGCTGCTCCGTGGCATGTGGGCTCTTCCCAGACCAGGGATCAAACCCGTGTCCCCTGCATTGGCAGGCGGATTCTTAACCACTGTGCCACCAAGGAAGTCCCTCAGTGTTGCTTTAATGTGCGCTTTGTGGACAGTCAGTAAGCTTGATCGACTTTGTGCATAATTGCATAATTGTTCACGGTTTGCGTTTCATTTCTACTCCTGTAAGTTACCGCTTCACGTGTTCTTTGCCCTTTTCTCTACTGGGTTGCTTTCTTTGTGTGTAGGTGTTAAAATGGTCTTTCCTTTTTTACATTATTAATTACTACATTATGTTGATAGTAGATAATATTTATTATTTTTAGATGAACTTAACCCAGCAGAAAAGAAACATAGTAATCTTCTCTTGGACCCCATGCTCAGTTTTTATTCTTAGTTCTACTGGTCTGAATCCAAAAACTTTGGAGCCACCTATCTAACCCACCTCTTTGTTTTTTTTATGTTCCTTTAAAGTAAAAAGCTATGTATTTTTTTTTCATTAGAAAAGTAACATAGGGCTTCCCTGGTGGCGCAGTGGTTGGGAGTCCGCCTGCCGATGCAGGGGACACGGGTTCGTGCCCCGGTCCGGGAAGATCCCACATGCTGCGGAGCAGCTGGGCCCGTGAGCCATGGCCGCTGAGCCTGCGCGTCCGGAGCCTGTGCTCCGCAACGGGAGAGGCCACAGCAGCGAGAGGCCCGCATACCGCAAAAAAAAAAAAACAGAAAAGTAACATAACATTATGATTTTGAAAAATAGAGGTTCAAAAAAGGAAAAACAAAAGTTTTCTTGCTACTCTAACATCTAGGTTGCTTTTTTATTGATTTGTAGTAGCTTTTGTCTATTAGGTATATGCTTTTTGGCATATGTGCTGCAGATATTTTTTCCCTTTTTTTGGTCTTTTGCTTTGTGTATAGTGTCTTTTGCCATAAAGCTCTCTTTCTTTTTTTTTAATTGAAGTGTAGTTGATTTACAGTATTTCAAGTGTACAGCAAAGTGATTCAGTTATACATACATGCGTGTGTGTGTGTGTGTATATATATATATGTATATACACACACACACACACACACACATTCTTTTTCAGATTCTTTTCCACTGTAGTTTATTACAGGATACTGAATAGAGTTCCCAGTGCTATACAATAGGTCCTTGTTGGTTATCTGTTTTATATAGAGTAGTGTGTATCTATTAATCCCAACCTCCTAATTTATCCCTCCCCTGCCTTTCCCTTTGGTAACCATTTCTTTTCCGTGTCTGTGAGTCAATTTCTGTTTTGTAAATAAGTTTTTACATTCTACATATAAGTGATATCATGTGACATTTATCTTTCTCTTTATCGTTCTACTTATTTCACTTACTGTGATAAGCTCTGGTTCCATCCATGTGGCTGCGGTTCCATCCATGTGGCTGCAGATGGTGTTATTTCATTCTTTTCTATGTTTGAGTAGTATTCATTGTATATATGTGCCACATCTTTTTTATCCATTTGTCTGTCAATGGACACTTAGGTTACTTCCATGTCTTGGCTATTGTATATAGTGCTGCTGTGAACATCAGGGTGCATGTATCTTTTTGTTTTTTTTTTTTAATTTATTTGGTTGCACCGGGTCTTAGTTGCAGCAGGTGGACTCTCGTTGTGGCTCGCCGGCTCCTTAGTTGTGGCATGTGAACTCTTAGTTGCAACATGCACGTGAAATCTAGTTCTCTGACCAGGGATCGAACCCGGGCCCCCTGCATTGGGAGCACGGAGTCTTAACCACTGGGCCACCAGGGAAGTCCCTGGGGTGCATGAATCTTTTTGAATTAGAGTTTTTGTCTTTTCTGGGTAAGTGCCCAGGAGTGCGACTGCTGGATCATATTTTAACTCTATTTGTAGGTTTTTAAGGAGCTTCCATACTCTTTTCCATAGTTGCTATAAATTTTTAAAACCTCTTTATGTTATATGTATTGCTTTTCTTTATGCCATATAGTTTTCCTCACATGACACTACTTTTTTTGCTAAATTTATCCCGTGGTGTTTTAGAATTTTTGTTGCTAATGTGAATGGGATTTTATTTTCTTTTTCCTTTCAACTGGATCTATGACAGGGAGAAAAACTATTGATTTGTATATGCTTGTTTTGCTTCCAGACAACTTACTAAATTTTTCCCAGTTTTTAGTCTATTGAGTGTTCCTGGAATATAGTCAGATCATTTCCAATTAAAGGTAATTAATATTATCTCTTTCCAATACTTCTTCATTTTCTTCTTTTGTAGTACAGGTTGTTAGGACTTCTGTTGAAGTTATTAAACCTCTCTTAGGGGTAAAAATCACATCCTGCTTGGAGTCTTAGCCTTGGCCATCCTGGGTCAGTTGCATCGTCATGTTTGCTCTTCACGGCAGAAGCTGTGGTATCAAGTGACTTCACAGCCAGGTTGTGCAGGCTCCTTCCTTGCCAGCTAGATTCTGAGCCCTTTAAAGTTGGGGACCATGCCCTCCCTGATTTTATGTCCCCCAGAACCCAGCAGAGAACGGGGCGTGTAACAGACACA
>RJWK010059677.1:0-13535 GCA_004363435.1 Platanista minor
AAGTCATCTTTATTCCTCTTGCTGAATCAGGAAAAAGCAATTACTAGGACAGAAAGCAAGGCTGGAGAAGGGACCACTCAAGCCCTCTCTCCAGCAGCTGTTTGATATTTCTCCCTCCCTTAGCTGACATGTCAGGTTGGATTTTTATTTAGTTCTGATCAAGAACACTTACTTTCTGAAGCAGGATTTGAATTAGCAGAAAACAAAACAAGAAGTGCAGAGCAAATCGGTTTAGAAGTGAGCTCTGCCAGTCTGCGGTGGTACCAGGCACTGACAGCCAACAGCTTTTTTGTCCAAAGGTCTCATTGATATACCCTTCCAACTCCACCCACAGAGCCTGCACCCATCTCTGAATATACTACCTACTTATAATGCATCCTCCCCTTGCTTCCAAATGAATGTGAAGTAGTTCCCCAATAGATTCAAGGCAGCGAACAATGGTTGACCTGAAGATGGTAAAGCTATTAATATAGGAATTGAGGTAAGAATAAGGAAAAAACTAAAATGTTATTTTAAGTATAAACCCTTAACACATATAAGCATATTTAATTTTTACTTGATATACACTAATGCTCCTTAAGGTCTGTACTGCGAAACCAAGGTTTATAACAATCAGGAAAATCATCTAGAAAGACATTGCTACAATGTCCACTTCTAATTCACTGAATAAATCTAAATTCCACAAGCTTCCTCATGCTCTTCAGAGGCACCAACATTTTTCATAAGCCTTTCTCATGACCATACAAAAGTATAATAAATCTTTGGACACATACCTACCTTGCTGACACAGGGGTTTGATAATCTTCAAAAACTAGCTTGAAAGGCAGCATCAGAGTGTTTGGAGCTCAGGTTTGGAGCCACTCACATCTGGGTTCAATCCCAACTCATGGCTCTGTGACCTTGAACAAGTTATTTAACCTCTCTGAGCTTCCATTTTCTTGTAGGGGGGGAAAAGCATCCTTAATAGTGCCTGTTCCATAAGGTTACTGTGAGAACTAAATCAGGTAAGTAATTAAAGCACTTAGCAAGCATGCAATAAAAATTAAGTTTGACCACTGGCTGAATTCTTGGTACCTTTCTTTTCAAAATGTAAGAACAATGGAAAATGCATAAAATTACATATCCAATCCCGTAAAAAGCTGGACTGGATATATGCATATACATGTATATCTCCACAGATCAAAGAAAGAAAAGCAAGACTTGCCTTTCCCAAAGGATGCACTGGGACCCCTGCACATTTAGCTATAAGAAATATCCATACATAACTACAAACACTGCAGCAAAAATCACTGGGCAAATAGAATATGGTGTTAGAACAGAAAATATACATTAGCCTAGCTACGTATGATTGACTGCCATGAGAAATGTAGGAGATGTGATCTAATAATACTCGTGTCTTAAAATCCTAGTATATTCCAATTGCTTCCAAGGCAGCCCCATCATGAATGTGACTTCACACCAAAGGCTCTATAAGAACCTTTCCCAAATCTTAGATGCTGAGGACACTTGGCCTATTTGAAGACTATCATTAAATCTCCCTTTAGCTTCCATTTTCCAAGTAAACTATTCTCAGTTATTTAGTGGCTCCTGCTACCAGAACAAGGAAAGATTTAAGTAAGTATCTTCTCAAAGTGTCCAGCAAAATAAACAGAAAACACAGACAGTAATAAAAACAGCTACCATTTACAAGCATCAACTGTATGCTGGCACCATGCTGAGTATATGCTGTGCACTGTGTCATTTAATTCTCACAACCATCCAGTTCACAGATGAAGACACTAAGGTTTAGAGAGGGGAAGTAACTTGCTCAAGGTCAGCACCACAAGTTCACCAACTTGCTCAAGGGCAATGCTGGAATTCAAACCCATCTGTCACTTGATAACTGCTACTCACTTTCCAGATCTCGGTTCCATTCTCACTAACTCAGGGGGGCTTGCCCTAACTTCCTCCAGCACAGGCAAGTCCCCTTCGTTACACTTCCGCTGTACCATGGTCTAACTCTGTAGTTCTGATCTCAGTGATAATCTTACCCTTATTCATTTAAGTATTGAATTAATGTCTGTCTCCCCACCAAACTGTAGGCTTGGGGACAACACACTCTCACTGTTCTTTATTTAGGGCCTCTGGCCTCTATCACAGCACCAGGCATTTAATGGGTCCTCTGCACACATTTACACTGATTGAACAAATAAATGGGAAAAAACAGTGCTCAGAAATCACCCAGCCACTTGGGCACTGCACTAAGGAAGCACAGGCAGCCCAGTGTTCGTCAATGTGCAGGCACCACACGCCAGCTGCTCACTCGGAGGGTCAAGATAACGCTGAGGCAGAGGTCTTTTTCGGAACGGGAAAAGGATCTCAGGTACAAAGCGCTGCAGTGGTGAGACGGACACAGCAGCATCTTCGCATTTGAAGGAGGGCAGTGCGAGATACGGACTCTTCAACAATCCAATTAATACACTGTTAACAATAAATCGCTTTTCTGATTCATTTTGGTTGATTCTTATTACTACGTATGGCTCATTTCTCTTTTGATTACTTTTCCCGCTATCGTAATCTGCTTTCCAGTCCCTTCCTTGAATATCTTTTTTCTTAAAATATTTTAAGCAGAATCACATGTCATTCACAGGCTAGGTTCTTAACACTCAACTAGAAAACTGAAATCAACTGAAATAAAGGAAGCTATATACACAACAAAAAACAGTTTTCAAGGGGACTTCCCTGGTGCTGCAATGGTTAGGAATAAGCCTGCCAATGTAGGGGACACAGGTTCGATCCCTCGTCCAGGAAGATCCCACGTGCCGTGGAGCAACTAAGCCCATGCACCACAACTACTGAGCCAACCTGCTGCAACTACTGAAGCCCGTGCACCTAGAGCCCGTGCTCCACAAGAGAAGCCGCCGCAAAGAGAAGCCCGCGCACCGCAACGAAGAGCCAACGTGGCAAAAACAAAAACAAAAACAAAAACCATTATCAAATCTCTGCACTTCTTCACAAGTCACTGTCATAAGGAAAAGCCCAAGGGTTTCAGAACACTATATTTTAAGCAAGTCACATAGCATCATCCCACATTATACCCACTCCTAGTATAAAAATATTAAACCAGGGCTTCCCTGGTGGCACAGTGGTTGAGAGTCCGCCTACTGATGCAGGGGACGCGGGTTCAAGCCCTGGTCCGGGAAGATCCTACGTGCCAGGGAGCGGCTGGGCCCGTGAGCCACGTCTGCTGAGCCTGCGCGTCCGCAGCCTGTGCTCCACAACGGGAGAGGCCACAACAGTGAGAGGCCCGCGTACCGCAAAAAAAAAAAAAAAAAAAAAATTAAACCAGAAGGATTAAGCCCTTTATGAAAATAGACTACCCTTTGAAAACACATCCACGGGCAACTTATTTTAGTCTACAAAGATTTTTTTAAAAAAAGGAAAAAGAAAATTATATGTGTTGCCTGTCAAAAAGTGAGGTTCTTAGGGTCTCAGGATGATTATCACGATGACAGGCTCGATTTCATAATGTTTTTATTTTTATGCCACAAGTGAACGACGAACTTTAAGAGGAGAGAGAAAGTAGAGACAAGCAGGAGGTGGGGCTTTGCTACACGAATGTTCAGGAAAAACAGGGAAATAACAAACTTAGCTGCACTGGTTTGGCAGAGCCTCAAACTCACATAAGGCCTAAACTATTTGCCCCTTTTTAATAGGTAGATAATTCCTCTGCATAGTCTTTTCAGAGAGTTACGGATAAAGCAGGTCCCACCAGACAAGCAAAACCATCTTGAAAAGCCCAGTTAAGCAACTTCCTGACCAAGAAAAGTGCCTCAGGTGAGTGAAACCTTGGGGAGGCCTTGGGGAGGAAAGAATTCCATTTATAGGTTCTAACAAGATCAAGTATCTGCTAGATGAATACATTCTAGAGATCTGCTATACAAGCTTGTACCTATCATTAATGATACTGTATTGTTCACTTAAAATTTTACTAAAAGGGTAGATCTCGTGCTAAATGTTCTTACCACGATACAATTATTATTATTATTTTTAACAATCAGGTACCTGCTAAGTGGTTTTCTAGTGAGCCCTTCAGGAAGGACTAAGGGAGAGAAACACCAATATCCCTAAAATGCTGCTGACACAAACACCCCTTCATGCCTCTTTGATACACACACCCCACCCCACCCCCAGCTTCTCTCTCCTTTCCCTGGCTAACTGCACGTTTTTGTTGCATGTGACCCCTCGGTTCTTTGCTGAGAGGCAGCGCGGTGCAGGATGTGCCTGCGGTGCAGGATGTACCACGTGATATCTTGTGCTCCAGGTGGGGAAACCGGCTGAGGGACAAGGAAAAGCGCAGCGCTCTCAGCCGTCTCCCCACCACGGCCCAAGAGCAAGGAGACCGCCAGCCAGGCCGCTGCTTCACGGGGAGGCCTCGGTCCTGGTCAACCAAAGGCCACCATTTCAAATCACAGCTCGGCCCTGTCACAGACATTACCATGTACCTGTAAGCCGACATCACAGAACGCTTTTATTTGCTGTTTGTTATCTGTCCCCACAAGAGCAGGGCAGGAGCTGGGTCTGTCTCATCACTAGCTGCTTGGCACAGAACCGGCCACTAGGTAGGCGCCCTATTTCGGGACGGATCCCTGACTTCTGGGCCCTGGGCAGCCCAGAGTCAGCAACAGGAATCTGAGCTGCTGTGGTGGAAGAGGAGTTTCCACAAGGCGGAGGGAGAACACACAGGGAAGAGCCCCTGGGTCTGGGAAATCCAGATTCCCATTTCTGCTTAAAGTGCCCCTCCCCCAGGGCCGTTCTCTCCAAGAACCCCGAAGAGCCTGGTGGCTCAGCAGCTCTACGTGCTGAGAGGCAAAGCCCAGAATGGCCGAGGCTGGAGGGAAGCCAGCTTCTGAAAGACAACACGGCAGGCCCAGCCGTCAGCCCCTGGGGACCTGCCAAAGCCACAGGGCTGGGGTTTCTGCTCCTCTCTCTGCGGGGACACAGCAGAGGCAGAAAACTGGCTTTGAAGAAGCAGGTAACCATGAGTGTCCATGCAGGAGAGCCATTACAGACCCCAGAGTGTTCTCTCTCTAGAGACACTGAGCCCTGGGGTCTAGTACCAGGTACTAGGTGGTGGCCCCTGATCCAGACATACCTCCAGGGTGGCTCGGGGGGAAGAGTGGGAGGATGAGATGTGATCATCTTGGTTAGAGGTCAGACCACTCAGGGTAAGGAGACAGAGAAGACAAGGGGAGGAGGAAGCAGATTCTGGAGTCAGGGCTCAGAAACTAAGCCTGCCTCCCCACTTAAAGAAACCTGATCAGCAACCTAACTGCACTCATTGTCAACCTACCTGCTGAACCCCCTCAGACACTAAGTGGACGCGCCTCAGACCAGCTTCCAAGGCCACCATCATCTGGCTCCACGCTCCTCACCAGTGCTCACACCACTGAGGTGAGCGCCTCCCCCTCCTCCTCTCCCCGGCCGGAGGCCTGGCATCCCCAGATGCCCCCCCTTCCCCTCTCTGCCTGCCCCTGCCTTACCCACCCCAGTTGAGGGCAAAACATCAACTGCAAACACTCCCACATCCCTTAGGAAGGCCAGGAACTACTCCAAGCACTTTACACACATCCACTCCTTTCCTCTGCACAACAGCCCCTTCAGGAGGCATCATTAGTATCCCCACTTTACAGATTAGAAAACTGAGGCACAGAGAGATTACGTGACTGTCTCAAGGCCCCATAGCTAGCAGGAGGCAGAGCCAGCAGGCAGCACCAGAGTCCCGGCTCCCAAGCAGGGAGCTGCAGTGCCTCTCACAGCACAACTCAACTGTCACATTTTCCCCGGGCCTCCCCTGACCCCTTGCAAATCTCCATGCCACTTTCCACACTGGCTGGGCGTGAGGACTGGCTAGGTTCTTGTCTTCTCTCCCCTTCTAGATTAGAAAGCTCATGAGTAAAGCTTCGGGGTATTTCTACATCATCTTCGTATTAGTTTCCTGTTGCTGCTGTAACAAATTGCCATTAACTTAGTGGCTTAAAACCACACAAATTTATGATCATACAGTTTCGTAGGTCAGAAATCCAACACAGATCTCTTCTGGTTAAAATCAAGGCATCTGCAGCGTTGTGTTCTTTCTGGAAACTTCAAGGGAGAATCTGTTTCCTGGCTTTTTCTAGGTTCCAGAGGCTTGGCTCACAGCCCCTTCCTCCATCTTCAAAGCCAGCAACACATCATCTCTTTGACCCTTCTGTGGTCACATCTCCCTGAGCACAGCCAGGAAAGGTTCTCTGCTTTTAAGGACTCTCGTGATCAGAATGGGCTCACCTGCATAACCCAGGATACTCTCCCCATTAATCAAGGCCCTTAACTTAATTATACCTGCAAAGTTTCTTTTGCCATGCAAGGAAAAATATTCACAGGTCCCAGGGGTTAGGACGTGGACATCTTTGGAGGCCTTTATTCTACCTACCACAATCATTGTACATAAACCTTGAACACCATGGTCCCCATCATACTTCAGCTGCACCAGCCCCTGAAGGCTTGATTATATGGTCCTCTCACTGGCCTCTGACTGAGGTGGACATTAGTTCTGTGCCCCCAAGTCAACTGAGAACTCTTTGAAGCAGTATCGCCAAACAGTGATAGTGATACTACATGGTAGACACATAAAGATGTTTGATAATCTGAGGATCAAATACAATGCTAATGAATCTAGTGAATTCAGCTCAATTCCTACCTCATCACTACTTTCTGTTTTTTGCTTTGTATTTTACTTTAATTATTTTTGAAAACAACACTTGTTTCAAAATGTAAAAAAATGCAAAAGGGTCAAGAAAAAACATTCTCACTCTTTCTCTTCTGCCTCTTAGTCATCTTTGGTATCCTTCCAGGGAAATTTTATGCATCTGCAAGTAGAATATACTCCTATTTATTACCTCCCCCCATGCTTGTCTGTAAATGGTAGCATCACATACAGTCCTTCCCATGCCTCCCTCTCTACTTAACAACATAGACTGCTCCACAGCTATCCACAGAGCATCCTGGTTCTCTTTTTGTGTACTATTCCACTGTACAGGCACAGCATAATTCATTTCACCAGCCCCCACTGATTGATAGATACTCTATTGCTATTAGAAACAGTGCTCAGCGAATACCTGTGAATTTGCCTGAGGGATAAATTTCTATAAGTGGAATGTCTGAGTCAAGCAAGGCCATGTGAATTCTTAACTCTGATACTGGCAACATGCCCTCTGCGGGGAACTAATACACGTTCGCCAAGTGTGTATGAATGAGCTCTGTTTTCCCACATCTTCCCTAACACGGATGGTTAGCAAAATCTTTTATTTTTGCCAACACCAGATAGGTGAAATGTAGTATATTTCAATGTACTTCAACTGGTATTTTTAAAATTATGTGTGAGGTCAAGTATTCTTCATGTGTTTAGGAGCCACTAATTTATTTTATATGGATTATTTGTTCATATCCTTTGACCATTTTCCTATAGAGTTCTGTTCTTTTCCTTATTGATTTGTAATTCTTTACGTATTAGGGAAATTAACCCCTAATGCCTAACATGAAGCACAAATATATTCTTCCACTTGTAATCTGTCTTTTGTTTTGCTTACAGGGGTTTTGCTATGCCAACTGTTTTTAAGCAATTAATTTTATCAATCTTTTCCTATGGCTTCTAAGTTTTGTACCATACTTAGAAAGCCCATTCCTACTGCAAAGTTATAAAAATATGCTCCTTTGGATTATTCTAGAGACCAGTCATCTATGAGCAGTGAAAAGTTATTTTCTATGGTCTTGGATTACATCCTGGTTATAATGTGCTACTGGCCATAACATATGCAAACAAATTTTAATTTTTATACAGAAACTTTTATTTTCTGATACTTTTCAGTTTATAAAACATTGTCCCATGACAATCAGTGAGACAGGCAGCACAGGACTTATCTGTCTTATTTTACAGAAGAGAACTTCCCAAGCCAATACCCAGAGAGGGTAAACGACCACCCAAAGCCGCACTGTGTGGTCCAGACTCACACTGAGGACTCCTGAAGCTGTTCTCTCCTCTCTGCTCCACTGCCTCTCTCCACAAAAGGACGATATCCATACGCATTAAAATCTTAAAGGACATCTCCAAAGGCATTTCCGAATAATGTCCAAAGAACGTGAATAACTTTTCTTTTCAAAAAACAGCATTTATTTATTCAAATGGGCCAAACAGTGATCCAATTAAACAGTGGCTCATCCTCAAACGTCCGTGCCAATGTTCTTGGCAACAGACAGAATTCCGTGTTTCTACAGTGTGCCTATATAACCCTGCAAAATTTAATTGAAAAGAGATGTAAATGTCCCCAGATCCCAAGGCTTCTGAGTGGGTCATCAAGAGCAGTGCTTCTCAATTTATGGAGGGGGAGAAGGTGAGTTATACTTAAATTACGGAGGGCTCTTTTCAAATCACACATACCCCAGCATTCCCCATTACCCACCCCCCAGCAATGCCACCCCAGGAGTGCATAGCATGCCCCTTCAAGTGTATTGATGGTAGAAAATTTTTGAAAATCACTGTCCAGAGGACAGGGTCTGTGTCTGCACAATCCCTATACACCACACCCTTTGGTTCTCCAACCAACCTCAACTCTTCTGCACCATCACAGTTTCCATTCACCCTAACCAGGTAATTTCTGAAACTCCCCCTCAGGCTCTTTGAGCCTCTTGTTCCCTCTGACATCCCCCCACCTCCCCGGCCCAACCCACCAAGGTGGCTCCTTGGTTTAAATAACACTTCCTCAGAGGAGCCTTGCCTGACCACCCACTAAAGCAAATTTCCCCAGTAATGCCCTATCCTTTTATTTTTTTTCCTTAGAATGTATCACAGTCTGTATTATTTTTATCTATTAATTTACCTTCTTGTTTATTGCCTGTCCTCTCAAAAGTGCCATGAGGTCAGGGACTTGTCTAAATCATTCACACTTTATAACCTTAGCACTAAGCAGAGTGATTGGCATATAGTAAGTGCCCAATAAAAAATGGTTCAATTGAGAATCACAACTAGCTGCTGGACAATCATCAGGAAGACACTGGAACTCACCAAAAAAGATACCCCACATCCAAAGACAAAGGAGAAGCCACAATGAGACGGTAGGAGGGGCGCAATCACAGTAATATCAAATCCCGTAACCACTGGGTGGATGACTCACAATCTGGAGAACACTTATACCACAGAAGTCCACCCACTGGAGTGACGCTTCTGAGCCCCACATCAGGCTTCCCAACCTGGGGGTCTGGCAACGGGAGGAGGAATTCCTAGAGAATCAGACTTTAAAGCCTACTGGGATTTGATTGCAGGACTTCGAAAGAACTGGGGGAAACAGAGACTCCACTCTTGGAGGGCACACACAAAGTAGGGTGCACACCAGGACCCAGGGGGAAGGAGCAGTGACTCCATAGGAGACTGAACCAGACCTACCTGTTAGTGTTGGGGGGCCTCCTGCAGAGGCGAGCGGTGGCTGTGTTTCACCATGGGGACAAGGACACTGGCAGCAGAAGTTCTGGGAAGTACTCCTTGGCATGAGCCCACCCAGAGTCCACCATTAGCCCCACCAAAGAGCCCAGGTAGGCTCCACTGTTGCATTGCCTCAGGTCAAACAACCAACAGGGAGGGAACCCAGCCCCACCCATTAGCAGTCAAGCAGATTAAAGTTTTACTGAGCTCTGCCCACCAGAGCAACAGTCACCTCTACCCACCACCAGTCCCTCCCATCAGGAAACTTGCACAAGCCTCTTAGATAGCCCCATCTACCAGAGGGTACACAGCAGAAGCAAGAAGAACTACAATCCTGCAGCCTGTGGAACAAAAACCACATTCACAGAAAGAGAGACAAGATGAAAAGGCAGAGGGCAATGTACCAGATGAAGGAACAAGATAAAACCCCAGAAAAACAACTAAATGAAGTGGAGATAGGCAACCCTACAGAAAAAGAATTCACAATAATGATAGTGAAGATGATCCAGGACCTCGGAAAAAGAATGAAGGCAAAGATGAAGAAGATGCAAGAAATGTTTAACAAAGACCTCGAAGAATTAAGGAACAAACAGAGATGAACAATACAATAACTGAAATGAAAAATACACTAGAAGGAATCAACAGCAGAATAACTCAGGCAGAAGACCAGATAAGTGACCTGGAAGACAGAATGGTGGCATTCACTGCTGTGGAACAGAATAAAGAAAAAAGAATGAAAAGAAATGAAGACAGCCTAAGAGACCTCTGGGACAACATTAAACACAACAAAATTCGCATTACAGGGGTCCCAGAAGGAGAAGGAGAGAGAGAAAGGACCCAAGAAAATATTTGAAGAGATTATAGTCGAAAACTTCCCTAACATGGGAGAGGAAATAGCCACCCAAGTCCGGGAAGCCCAGAGAGTCCCATACAGGATAAACCCAAGGAGAAACACGCCGAGACACATAGTAATCAAATTGGCAAAAATTAAAAGACAAAGAGGGCTTCCCTGGTGGCGCAGTGGTTGAGAATCCGCCTGTCGATGCAGGGGACACGGGTTCGTGCCCCGGTGAAGGAAGATCCCACATACCATGGAGCGGCTAGGTCTGTGAGCCATGGCCGCTGAGCATGCACGTCCAGAGACTGTGCTCCGCAACGAGAGAGGCCACAACAGTGAGAGGCCCGCATACCACACACACACAAAAAAAATTAAAGACAAAGAAAAATTATTAAAAGCAGCAAAGGAAAAATGACAAATAACATACAAGGGAACTCCCATAAGGTTAACAGCTGCTTTCACAGCAGAAACTCTACAAGCCAGAAGGGAGCGGTATGATATACTTAAAGTGATGAAAGGGACGAACCTACAACCAAGATTACTCTACCCGGCAAGGATCTCATTCAGATTCGATGGAGGAATCAAAAGCTTTACAGACAAGCAAAAGCTAAGAGAATTCAGAACCACCAAACCAGCTCTACAGCAAATGCTAAAGGAACTTCTCTAAGTGTGAAACACAAGAGAAGAAAAGGATCTACAAAAACAAACCCGAAACAATTAAGAAAATGGTCATAGGAACATACATATCGATAATTACCTTAAACGTGAATGGATTAAATGCTCCAACCAAAAGACACAGGCTTGCTGAATGGATACAAAAACAAGACCCATATATATGCTGTCTACGAGAGACCCACTTCAGACCTAGGGACACATACAGACTGAAAGTGAAGGTATGGAAAAAGATATTCCATGCAAATAGAAATCAAAAGAAAGCTGGAGTAGCAATACTCATATCAGATAAAATAGACTTTAAAAATAAAGAATGTTACAAGAGACAAGGAAGGACACTACATAATGATCAAGTGATCAATCCAAGAAGAAGATATAACAATTATAAATATATATGCACCCAACATAGGAGCACCTCAATACATAAGGCAGGGCTTCCCTGGTAGCGCAGTGGTTGAGAGTCCACCTGCCAATGCAGGGGACACGGGTTCGTGCCCCGGTCCGGGAAGATCCCACATGCCGCAGAGCAGCTGGGTCCGTGAGCCACGGCCACTGAGCCTGCGCGTCCGGAGCCTGTGCTCTGCAACAGGAAGGCCACGACAGTGAGAGGCCCGCTAACCGCAAAAAAAAAAAAAAAGAATGTAGCACTTGATGAGGCCTCGAAGCTTGCATGAGGACAAGCAGAGAAAACAGGACCAGCCTGAGGTGATTAAGAAGCAGCACCACATGGGACTTCCCCGGTGGTCTGGTGGTTAGGACTCCGAGCTTCCATTGCAGGGGGCATGGGTTCAATCTCCAGTTGGGGAACTAAGATCCTGCAAGCCACATGGCATGGCCAAAAATAAAAAATTTTTAAAAGCAGCAGCACCACCACCACCACTGGACCTAGGGGTCCAGTCAACCGAGAGTGAAGGGACTGTGTTGGCAGAAGATCACAAGGAGGTAAATCTGGAAGAGCTTTAGTGGGCATCCTAGGATGGGGAAGTCCTGAATGATGAAAGGAGGAATGCTGACTTCTGTTAGAAGGCAGGGATGTAGTACACGGAAGCCTGCCACGATGGTGATGACTCATCTGGGGATGGGGTGGAGGATGGATTGATAGGCCATGAGCTTCATCACAGGGCTGCTGGAATGCACCGGCTAGCAGAAGAGATCATAACCTCAAGGTGGGAGGGGGGATGGCCAAGCGCACTTGAAAATAACAAGAAGCAGAGCCCAGAGGATTTGGGGGGCAGTGAAATCATTCCATGTGATAACTATAATGGTGGACACATCATATACTTGTCAAAATCCAGAGTGTACAACACTATGAGTTAAATGAACCTCAATGTAAAGTGTGGACTTTGGGTGACAATGATGTGTCAGTACAGGTTTACTGACTGCAATGACATATGTACACCCTGATGCTGAGGTTGATAATGGGAGAGGGGAGGCAGGCAGGACATAGGATGTCTCTGTATTTTCCCTCAGTTTTGCTGTGAACCTAAAACTGCTCTCAAAAATCAAGTCTAGGGACTTTCCTGGTGGCGCAGTGGTTAAGAATCCGCCTTCCAATGCAGGGGACTTGGGTTCGAGCCCTGGTCCGGGAAGACCCCACGTGCCGCGGAACAGCTAAGCCCGTGCGCCACAACTACTGACCCTGTGCTCTAGAGCCCACGGGCTGCAACTATTGAGCCCACATGCCACAACTACTGAAGCCCGTGCGCCTAGAGCCCATGCTCCGCAACAAGAGAAGCCACCGCAATGAGAAGCCCGTGCACTGCAACGAAGAGTAGCCCCCTCTCGCAGCAACTAGAGAAAGCCCGTGCACAGCAATGAAGACCCAATGCAGCCAAAAATAAATAAATAAATACGAAATGGTAATTTTAAAATAAATAAATAAATAACCACAACAACAAAAATCAAGTGTATTAGGGACTTTCCTGGTGGTCCAGTGGTTAGGACTCTGTGCTTCCACTGCAGGGGGCCCCAGTTCAATCCCTGGTTGGGGAACTAAGATCCCACAAGCTGTGCAGCCAAAAAAAAAATCAAGTTTATTAAAAAAGATGTATGTAACAAGAATAACTTGAAGACAGAGCATGATGGAAGAAAGGGAGTCAAGGATGACTCACCAGCCGGGTGACTGGAAGAAGGCTGGGGTCATAGGCAGTGGGGCAGTTGGAAAGGAGGTCTGTTTTTAGAGGTAAGAGAGAAAGAAACTGAGTTCAGTTGGGAACAAGCTAGGATGATGACGAACATCCAAACGGAACAGTCTTCAGGCACCTGGAGAACAGTTTGGGGCTGAGATAAGAAAAGGGTACAGGCATGCAAATTGGTAACAAAAGTCAGCATTAGGGCTTCTCTGGTGGCGCAGTGGTTGAGGGTCCGCCTGCCGGTGCAGGGGACACGGGTTCGTGCCCCGGTCCGGGAAGATCCCACATGCCGTGGAGTGGCTGGGCCCATGAGCCATGGCCGCTGAGCCTGTGCGTCCGGAGCCTGTGCTCTGCAACGGGAGAGGCCACAACAGTGAGAGGCCCGCGTACCGCAAAAAAA
>RJWK010059678.1:0-13534 GCA_004363435.1 Platanista minor
AAAAAAAAAAAAAAATATATATATATATATATATATATATATATATATATATATATAAGAATGTGACAGAAATAAGAGTATCTAGCCAAGATTATTTTTTTAAATAAATTTATTTATTTATTTACTTTTGGCTGCGTTGGGTCTTCGTTGCTGTGCGCGGGCTTTCTCTAGCTGTGGCAAGCGGGGGCTACTCTTTGTTGCCGTGCACAGGCTTCTAATTGCGGTGGCTTCTCTTGTTGCAGACCATGGGCTCTAGGCACGCAGGCTTCAGCAGTTGTGGCTCATGGGCTCTAGAGTGCAGGCTCAGCAGTTGTGGTGCACGGGCTTAGTTGCTCCGTGGCATGTGGAATCTTCCCGGACCAGGGGTCGAACCCGTGTCCCCTGCATTGGTAGGGGGATTCTTAACAATTGTGCCACCAGGGAAGTCCCATAGCCAAGATTTTTAAATCTGGGAAGTAACTTCAAACCATTTCCAAGTATAGAAGGTTTATTTTTTTTAAAAGCTGGTTATTGGGGGAGTTTCCATTTCCACATGGTAGAACATAACCATAAATATGGAATATAAGGAAAAAACTTTTAAATGATTCTATATTATGAAATGCTATAAGATAGGCTGAGGAATTTCTTCTCTTTAGGATAACCAAGCATAAAATATGCCTAGAAAAAATTATGTACTCTTGCCTAAAAGTAGAGAAACGGATTATTATTAGACTAATGAGCATACTGCAAGGCTTAAATCAATGTTTATTTAATAAATGGATAAGCTACCTTGACCACAAAATTATCTAAGTTGTCTCCTGTAGACCACGAATTTTATGCAGAACTACATTCCAGTAAGTCCAACATTATGAGTCTTTTGAAAAATGTACACACTGACTAAATAACATGGGGTTATTTAGTTCCACCCATTCAGAAACTAGTTTTAGTTTGGGCAAAGCTGATATTCATTTTGATAGTATTTAGGCAATTTTTTCAGTTATTTCTTAAAGCCACTCTTGCTTGATAAACACTATTAAATAAAGGCACAAAAAGGTAGTCTCTGCCCTCTAGCTAAAATTTGCAGCACTCATAATGAAGACATGATACAGCAGAGATCAGAATAATTCATTCCCTCCCTCTGTCCCTCTTCCTGTCTCTATATGGAGCTGGTAGTACTACAGTATCAAACAAGTGCAAGGCAGCTAAAAAATCTGGCTATCTTGGCAGTGTCCAGGTGACCAAGCCCTTAGAAACAGACTCACCCTTAGGGAAATTAAGACTGAAGTAGTCACTAGAATGATTTACTAATTTACAATAAAAAATATTTTGTCACATGGGTGAAAGAATACATGCTGGCACAATAAGCAGATTCCATCCCTGTAGTTAAACCACTTAAATAGAAGTCAAAATCATAATCAGAAACTAATTTCCTAGAGAAGGAGGGAATATATCACTATGATTTCCAACTACTTTTTTTTTAAATCATGATAAATCACTTTCATAGAAATCAGAAATACCTGCAGATTGCATGACTGGTGCATTTTCTCTATGTACGGAGAATTATATGGGAATCAGGAAGGTGTTTAATGAATCTGTAGTCCAAAATGGAGAGTTAGGATTCAACTGAACAAAGGCATCAAACTACAACAGTCTTACAGTTGGGACTAGAAACAACCACTCCCCTAAGGGCTTGGATATGCTCACTCAGAATTGATCTCAGTGAATTTCCTTTTATTATCCTTGTACAAGTGGCCAACAGGTCTTCTGATAGACATATTTTTAAGATATATAAATATACACAGATTATCAAAGACTCCTGTAGGGCAAAAAGCAATTCTATCAATTTCTGTTGAATTTGCAGATCTAAGGTATCAAGTTAATCTTCCACTTTAACAAATGGGCAAGCATATCTCTTTCATTTTTATTCTTTTTGAGAGGTGGGAAGGGGGGAGAGTTAGGGAAAAGTGCTTCACTTTGAATTGACATTGAATTTTATGTTATAAACAAAGAAAACATTAGATATAAAATGAAGTGGGAGACCTTCAAAACTTGTTCTCCCCTCTTCAGCAAATTTTAGCTGGTACACGGCTATCCAACTGAGACTACATTTCCCAGCTTCCCTTGCCAGTAGGTGGGGTCAGTAGCCAAGTTCTCAACAACAGAATGTGAATGGAAGTAATGAATTACCTTCCAAGCTTTGGTCTTAATACATTGGGTGTGCACTCCTCTGCTATCATGGAGTCCACCAGAGAAATCACGGAAGTCACACCTAAAGGCTGGCAGAGTCACTTTGCCAGCTTGCATCCCATGAAGTCATGAGGAAAAGACTGCCTATCAGCCCTAGACTGTTAAGTTAGAGAAAATATTTATCAAAGTCATTGGGTCTCTTTGACACAATAGCCTAATCTGTACCCTTACTGATAGAGATATGGATAAAATTAAACATCAGAACTGCATAATAGACCCTATAACCACTCTTAGTAAATTCACACTGAGGTACCCATTTGGCAGAGAAAGTCCCCCAGTATGAATCTATTCCTACATACCTGATGCCTAGGAATTCATTAGTTTCTTAAGATAAAAAAGCAATGGCTGAGTCCACAGTATTAAACCCAAAAGACAAGAAAATTACAAATACTTTGGGGAAATTAAGGGGTTTCTGAGGAGCACATGTACTGTCAATGCTAACAGTAAAAAGCAAATGGGAGTGGGAGGAGCGGGAGAGATGATAAAGTATTCATTATGATTTTAACTCTGAAATCCAAGTACATTTTAGGAGTGACAGGTGTTATCTACATAATATTCTTTTAACATTTCTTATATATAAGCAGGAGTAATTTTGATTTATAAAGTTATTATCTACATCAGTTTTTTGGTTTTGTGTTTGTTTGTTTGTTTTTTGCGGTACGCAGGGCTCTCACTGTTGTGGTCTCTCCCTGTTGTGGTCTCTCCCGTTGCAGAGCACAGGCTCCGGATGCGCAGGCTCAGCGGCCATGGCTCACGGGCCCAGCCGCTCCGCAGCATGTGGGATCTTCCCAGACTGGGGCACGAACCCGTGTCCACTGCATCGGCAGGCAGACTCTCAACCACTGCACCACCAGGGAAGCCCTACATCAGTTTTTTAATCTGAGTTTACTAAGTCTACAGCCTATTGTTTAGCAACTCTTTAATCACTTGTACCACATTTAATATCAACTATTAATGTCAACAACTAATGTTCTTTTAACTGTTTGTATCTTAACTCAACTGAATATTATCAACATCGGTCTTACTTAAATGTATTTATTCCTCTAGCCAAATGAACTCAGGGTTAACACTAATTTCCAAGATGGGTAGAAGGTAAGTAAAGAACCTGAGACTCTGGTGCTTGAATTTCTTTAGGACAGATGGCCTTCAAAGTATTTACAACCACTGTTCCATTGAAGAATTATACTGTGCCACAGCCCACTTTTGATTATTTATGTTAACTGAAGGCAGAAGCACAGATGATCAAAAACATCCTGCAAATCACTTTTAGTTGGCTTTGGGATATCAATTTTTTAAAGAGATTTATTTGATTATCCTCTTCTCAGGATAACATGAAAAATTACTTGCATTCCCTGGGTACAAGCCAAATGACAGGAGCATAACTGGTAGTTGGACCAATTCAATGTGGGTATAAAAATTCACCACAAATAAAATGGAAAGCAGACCAATTATAAGAGATAAATGAGACATGACTACAAGTATTAAAAATAAGATATTTAAAAACATGATTCTCGGGACTTCCGTGGTGGCACAGTGGTTAAGAATCTACCTGCCAATGCAGGGGATGTGGGTTCAGGCCCTGGTCCGGAAAGATCCCACATGCCACGGGGCATCTAAGCCCGTGCACCACAACTACTGAGCCTGCGCTCTAGAGCCTGCGCGCCACACCTACTGAGCCCACATGCCACAACTACTGAAGCCCGCATGCCTAGAGCCCGTGCCCCATCTGCAACAAGAGAAGCCACTGCAATGAGAAGCCCATGCACCGCAACTAGAGGAAGCCCACACGCAGCAAGGAAGACCCAACACAGCCAAAAATAAAAATAAATAAAATAAATTTATTAAAAAGAAAAATAAATGAAAACACGATTCTCTATCAGGCTCTATATGGAATTAGACTTACAGAGATGCAACTAAAGAGAAATTTTGTGCTATATTAGAGTTCACAAGCTCAGGGAAATAAGTATTTCTAGAAAACCCTTGGTGGTTGGACTGCCAGTCTTAAAGGTTCCTCAAAGACTGAAGGGCAGGGATGTTGATGCTATTAGTGCTTTCCTCTTAAATGTTAAGAGTTCTTTATTAATACCTATAATGAATAGGACACATGGACCATGTGCATTGCTATATGTGCTCCAAATTTTAAAATGGGTCTGAAATCCCTCAGGAGTCAACAGTATAGTAGGGGCACAGGCACCAAAACATGGAAAAGAAGGACTCTTCCCTCCACTACCTCGCTCCTGTGCCAGTTGTGTCAAAAAACCTTTTGGCTTGGGTGAAATTCCATCTTCCGGTTTTGTTCACTGCCTAAGAAATTTCTGGCATTTAGTAAGTGCTAAGTACTAATACACACAGTGGAGGTATAATAACTTAATATGAAATGCTCCACAGTGGGGCCCATTTTATGGATTAATCTAGGAGCCAGGCTAGTAATCCAAGAGCCATTATTTTTGATAAATTGGTTTGTATTACAATAAACCTTATTGTATTACAACAGATTCACCAACTTACAGTGTGTTGCACCTTGCAAATCCCAAACCTATAAAGCATTTATTTTTTATTTAAGATTTATAAAATCATGTCCATCTTAAGATGCCTCCAGGCATTCATATGGTATAAAAGCAGATACAAAATTCTAACAAAAAGAAAAGCCAGGCTCTGTTCAGATCTGCTTTTGTTCTTTTTTTAAGCACTAAACAAAAGCAGTATATCTTATACCTGAAGGTCAACCCGAAGGACTAACTTTATAAAGATTTATAAAATAACGAGTCTATCTCAAGAAAACACTGCTATCTCTGGACACCAAAGACTTGGGCCAACTCGCAAGAGAGCTTTGGAGGTGCCTGACTGGAAGCAAGTTTTAAGACACCTAAAGGATTAAGTACAGTTAAAAAAAAAAAGTAAAACCCACTACTCTGAATTTAACTCCAAGGCAAAACAGAGCTGTGAGGTATCTCCTACTGTGTTCTATGATGCTAAATGCTGGAGTGGTGACACTGCACACAGCATCACCCTCATGTGGTCTGTACTGAGCAGGTTCTTCTTTCACATATAATCACAGCTTGATCAGAAGGACGGCAAGTCAAGAAAACACAACAGCTGTCTTAATGTTGGACAAAGGTGAAATGGTAAATAAAAACTTAGTGACAATGTTTCTGGTTGTCTCCAGTGAAAGACTCCTGAAGGGAAATGTGTATTATTCATATTTATTCCAATTTCTATTTTCAGACCTCCCAAACTACTCCTCCACTGTAAAATATCACAAAATGGATGTCAGAATAATAGAATGTTTGAACATACTGAAAATAGTAAGCTTCATGTTTGTTTGGGTTTTTTTTACTATTATATTACCTATGCTTTTACAATGCTTTGCATATAGTAGGTGCTCAAATATTTGAGGAAGGTGGGAGGAAGGCCAAGAAGGAAGAATTCAAACAGGAGAGAATTTTATAAGTAGAGCACACACATAAAGGCCAACTATAAAATTTTCTGGGACTGACCCCTCCCTAAAATCTCCCCTTGAAATCAGTCAAAGCCCTGCTTTCTTCCTGTTCCTAGCAAGTTTAAGATAAAACCAGACATTTCTTCTGGTTTTATACGAGTAACTCCTCCTTGTAAGTTAGAATTCCTGAGGTTCCCAGAATCACTGTCACACTAAAAAGATAAAAGCAGAATTTATTTTCTCAAGCAGGAGACAGAAATTTAACTACATATTTAACCCATAAATTTATATACAGAGTATATAGAAAGATGGTTAACAAGAGAATAGTTATGACTCTACGGCTGTACACACGCCCTCTTCTCTACTCTCTCTCAACCCTTCACCCTAGTTGGGCTCCCACAGCTTCAACTCAGCTGTAGTCAGTAATTCCCAATTTACCTCCAATCAAGACCTGTTTTCCATGCACCAGTCCTTTACATCCAACTCTCCCTGGAAATCTCCATTTGGATGATTCACAGGCATCTCAAACCTAAAAAGTCTCAATACTAAACGTTTGGTCTTAACTTCACACACAATCTGCCTTTCCCCAGATTTCCCTACCTTGGTAAATGGACCATTATTCACCCAGTTGTTCACGCCAGAAATACAGTGCCAAGAATGAGGCCTCCCTCTTCCCCCACCATCTCCTACATCTTCCACATCCACTCTATCATCATGTTTGTTGATAGTACCTTCAAAATATATCTCAATCCCTTCTGCTTTTCTGCATCTCCACTGTCATCGTCCTAATCTAAAGACTGCCAAATGTCATCTATGGGACCTTATCCTACCTGCAAGGCTGTTCTGTTTGGCCCGCTGTATTTTCATAAACTATTTGGATTGGTTGCTAACATTTACAAATTGAAAGGTTTAACAAAACAATTGGATTCCTGGCTTCTCTGAGAAAATTAAAAGATCTGGCAACACTGGGTATATAATTCCACTTGCTCTACACTAGATGGGGCTCAGGAGAGGCTACACCTCTGCCCTCTGGTTTCTTTGCCAGCCACCTCTTAATTGTCTCCCAACACTTAGGCCAAGGGAAAATTGCCATTTATCAACGTAGTCTCAATATTATTCTTTATGTGGGTCTGCTACATACTTTTACACTACGTGACGACTGAAAGCAAATGAGTATGTGAACCTGTTCCGGTACAAGTTTCCATTTAAAATTTGAATCAGATCATATCACTTGCCTGGTTAAACTTTCTAATGACTTACAACTGACATAAAATAAAAATCTAAACAATTACCATCACCTAAAAGGCCCTGTATGATCTAACCTGTTCAATTTCATCTCCTGCCACACCCCTCACTCACCAAGCTTCATCTGTACTATCCTTTTTTTCTTTAAATCAATTTACCTATTTTACTTATTTATATTTGGCTGCATTGGGTCTTCATTGCTGCGTGCAGGCTTTCTCTAGTTGCGGTGAGTGGGGGCTACTCTTCTTTGCGGTGCGCAGGCTTCTCATTGTAGTGGCTTCTCTTGTTGCAGAGCACAGGCTCTAGGTGCACGGGCTTCAGTAGTTGTGGCATGTGGGCTCAGAAGCTGTGGCTCGCAGGCTCTAGAGCACAGGCTCAGTAGTTGTGGTGCACAGGCTTAGTTGCTCTGCGGCATGTGGGATCTTCCCGGACCAGGGCTTGAACCCGTGTCTCCTACATTGGCAGGTAGATTCTTAACCACTGTGCCACCAGGGAAGCCCACTATCCTTCTTTTGATTTCCTTTCCCAAGTTGGAAGACTCTTCTCATAGATATATAACTGGCTGGTTCCTCCTTGTCATTCAGGTTTCAGCTCAAATGTCACCTTCTAAAAAGGTCTTTTCTGACCATAGAATATAAAGCAGTGTCTCCCCATAACCCACCTTCATTTTCTATGACCTTGTCTTATTTTCTTCACAGCAACCATTGCTTTCTAACATTATCTTGCTTATTTACTTATTACATATATCAGCCTTCTAGAATGTAAACTCCATCACAGCAAGAACCACAAATGTCTTATTTGCCATTGTAACTCCACTGTTTAGCATTAGTAGTAAATATCTGTCAAATAAATAATATACTACCATAATAGCCCTCACAACTTTAAATGGGCTCAGTCAACACCCATTCCCAACCCCTTTCTTATTTCTACTAATATAGAAGCTAGCCTCTTTTGCAGCTTGGGGTAGCATATAAGATGGTTCAGTCATTCAACAAATATATACTACAATTATTCATGGTGCTGGGATCAAACAGTAAAAACAAAAACAAAACAAAAAACGAAACCCTGCCTTCAAGGAGCATATAATCTAGTAGGGAAAGACAGACAATAAACAAAATAAGTTAGTAAATTATACAGTATATTAGAAGGTGATGAAAGTAAAGACAAAACAGTGGGAAAGAATAAGAAGGAGGGGGCTTCCCTGGTGGAGCAGTGGTTGGGAATCCACCTGCCAATGCAGAGGACACAGGTTCGAGCCCCGGTCCGGGAAGATCACACATGCGGCGGAGCAACTAAGCCCGTGCACCACAACTACTGAGCCTGCGCTCTAGAGCCCGCGAGCCACAACTACTGAGCCTGTGCACCTAGAGCCCATGCTCCCCAACAAGAGAAGCCACCACAACAAAGAGTAGCTCCCGTTCGCAGCAACTAGAGAAAGTCCAAGCGCAGTGACGAAGACCCAACACAGCCAAAAACTACATACATAAATTTATTAAAAAAAAAAAAAAGAATAAGAAAGAGTTTAGTGAATGTGTGCCAATGAGTGTGTGAGTGTGTCTGAGAGGTGGGCTGCAATGTTATAAATAGAATGGTCAGGAAAGGGCCCACTGAAAGGGTAACATCTGAGGAAAAACCGGAAGGAGGTGAGGAAGGAAGCATTCCAGGGAGAGGGAACAACAAGTGCACAGATCTCGAAATAGGAGCTTGTCTGGTATGGAACAGCAAGAAGGTCAATGTGGGTGAGGCAGAGTGATGAGGGGAGACAGTTGTAGATGAGGTCTGAGAGGTGGGGGGACCCAGGTCATATAGGGCCTTGCAGACAGCTCAAGAACTTTGGCTTTTACCCTGAATGAGATGAGGATTTATTGGAAGGTTTTAAGAAGATTTTGATTTATGTTTAAAAGGGAACACTTCTCTAGGCTTACATAGTGGTGTGAACAGACTAAAAAACCACTGAATTGTACATTTTTTTAAAGGGTGAATTTGGGAGTATGTGAATTATGTCTTAATTAAAAAAAGAAAAGAGCACTGCAGGGTCTAAGAACAGACTATAGGACTGCAAGAGTGGAGGCAGGGAGACGAGGTGTTAGGCCATTATAATAATCTAGGAGATGGTGGCAGCTTGGATCAAGGTAGATGAAGTAGGAATGGCAAAAGTGGTTCCAATTCTGGACATATTTTGAAGGCAGGACCAAAAGGATTTGCAGATGGATTAGATGTGGTATATAAGAAAAAGAAATGTAGGGTGACACAAAGGTTCTAGTCAGTGAGCTTTCCTGATACAGGTGATATAGGTACTACTCCTTCCTGTTCGTCGTCCTCCTTCTTCCTGCCTGGAATACTGACAAGGGCCTGGAGGTAGAACAGACACTTGGTGGCCTACAGAGATGCTTATGAGGATAATGCCAACATTCTAAGGATATCATAATGGAAAGGAAGAAACAGCCTAGCTCCAGAAGGCATTATTGAACTGTATACCAGACTGCCAACTTCCTGATTTACTTTATAAGAAAAATAAGTACCCTGGGACTTCCCGGCTGGCACAGTGGTTAGGAATCCGCCTGCCAATGCAGGGGACATGGGTTCAAGCCCTGGTCCGGGAAGATCCCACATGCCGTGGAGTAACTAAGCCCATGAGCCACAACTATTGAGCCTGTGCGTCACAACTACTGAAGCCCACGTGCCTAGAGCCTGTGCTCCGCAACAAGAGAAGCCACCACATGAGAAGCCCGTGCACCGAAGCAAAGAGTAGCCCCTGCTCGCGGCAACTAGAGAGCCTGGGCGCAGCAACAAACACCTAACGCAACTAAAAATAAATAAATAAAATATTGTAAAAAAAAATAAATTTGAAAAATAAGCACCCCAATTACTTAAGTTGTGGCTCGTAGGGTTTCCTGTGATTTGCACTGAAATGCATTCTTAACTGATATACATAGTAATCTTTCTTTAAAATATACTATGTTTTGTTTTGTTTTTACCATTTTGATCATCTTTAAGCACACAATTCACTGGCGTTAAGTATATTCAGCATGTTACACAGTCATCACCACTATCCACTTCCAGAACTTTTTCGTTATCCCAAAGAGAAACTCTATACCCATTAAACAGTAACTCCCCGTGCACCACCACCTTGAGGCCCTGGTAACCTCTATGTTACTTTCTATCTCTATGAACTTGCCTATTCTAGGTACTTCATATAAGTGGAATAATACAATATTTTCCTTTCGTGTTTGGCTTATTTCACTTAACATAGTGTTTTTAAAGTTCATCCACGTTGTAACATGTATTAGAATTTTATTCCTTTTTAAGGCTTAATAGTATTCCATTGTATGTACAGACATTTTGTTTATCTATTCATCTAATGAGGGACACCTGGGTTGTTTCCACCTCTTATCTATTGTAAAAAATGCTGCTATGAACGTTAGGGTACAAGTGTCTGAGCCTCTGCCTTCAATTACTTTGAGTATATACTTAGGAGAGAATTGCTGGATCATATGGTTTAACTTTTTATTGTTTATGTGTTTAACTTCTATACATATTTTTAAACCAAAGTTTTTAAATAAAAGAATTTATATGTTTATGTTTGACTTTTTGAGGAACTGCCAAACTGTTTTCCATGGCAGCTGCACCATTTTACATTCCCATTAGCAACGCACAAGGGCTCCAATTTCTCCACATTCTTGTCAATAATTGCTGTTTTCTTTCTTTGTTCATTTGTTTTTGATAACAGCCATCCTATTAGCTGTGAAGTGTTATCTCATTGTGGTTTTGATTCACATTCCCCTAATGACTTATTATGTTGAGCATCTCTTACTGGTCATTTGTACACATTCTCTGGAAAGATGTCTGCTCAAGTCCTTTGCCCAGGGTGATCTTCTGAAAATGCAAACCTGCTAAAAATTCTTTAATAGCATCTCCTTGTTCTCCGAATAAAGTTCAAAATCCACAACACAACCTACAAGGCCCTATGAGACCTGTCCTTAGCTCACTACCCCAGCTTCACTTTGTACTTTTATACCCTTGTTCACTTGTTCCATCCATACTGCCCAACTCTTTGCTTCTCTCAGTTCTTTGAACCCTTTTTCCTCCCCCTATACCTGGCTACCCTCCTTGTCATTCCTCAGGTCTCAAGCTAAACATCATTTCCTCAAGGAAGACATCTTTTCCTTCATTGCCCTTATGATGTGACAAGTAAAGTGATACAATTATCTATGTAACTGTTTATTTTCAGTCTCCTCCTCTAGAATATAAGCTTCTTAATGGCAAGGACTTTTTCCATTTTATTAATAATATTACCTGGCACACTGAAGGCTTTCAATAAATATTTGTTGAATAAATACATGAATGACGTTTCTCTCCCACTGTGAAAAATTTGCTAAGTTTTAAGGAGTTTAAAAAAATTATTCCTAGCCACAAAATAATATTCCAAATTTTCAAATTTTGCAGTGTAAATTATATAAAATATTATTATACCCTTATTTTTGATAATTATTTAGTTACCTTTGATTCAGCACTGTTCCCTTGTAGCAAATCTACAAGTACACTGTTCTCTAGAAACACATCAGAAACATATGTTTCGTTTTCAGTAAGAAGTGATGGAATTATTTCAATTTCACTCCACCAAAATGGTATAGATTTGCCAGGCTGAAACAATTCATTTCCCTTTCATTTACACACTTCTCTGTGAAGGCAGCATGATGTATGCCATAGGAATCATCTCTCTTCATAGCCTACTATGTATGCTTTGTAATTTACTGGAGATTGAAATCATCAGTAATCATTTCTTCCTTTTCTCTTGTCAGGCTAGAGTCCTTTTTTTAGAGCTTTCTTTTCAGGTTTTGCCAACACATTTCTTAAAAGTCATTTTCCTTCTTCTTTTAAAATGAAAATGTGCCTACAAAGTTCAAAATTTTTAAATAGTGCATTCCTAGATGACATCTTAAAAAAAAAAAAAAGAGCAATTTCAAAGCAGAATTCTTTTTTTCCCAATTCAGGCATTTATCTTTCCCTAGAGATATGTAAATGAGTAAAGAAGTGAGGTCCACACATAAAAAGAAAACAGTATACTATGATGCTTACCTGAAAACCACACCATAATTCACATATTGTTAAGGGTCACTGTCAACATGTTTGGGCCAGGAGCACAATCTACCTTTAAATTGTTGTAACCTGATGGAAGGGATGAAAGTTTGATGGTGTATTCCTCTAAAGAGAGCAGGGTAAAAAGATGAGCAATAAATCCATAAGGAATGGATATGGCCAGGCAGACATTATAGAAAAGGCACCAGGAAAAATCAATAACTGCAGAAAAGGACGACAGAACCCATGGGTAAAAAGGATACGTAAACTCTAAGGATTTAAGATCTTTTGGAGAATTTTCAAAAGGATTTTGTTTTACCCAAAATCTAGCCTCTCAGTTAAAAAAAAAAATTATCTTCTTAACCAGAAGTTCATATTATTTTTTAAAAGTAACCCACAGTGTGAATCCTTTCAATGCCTAGTTCCATAAATGTGCCTGGCACTTCATAGTCATTCGTAAAACATCCCTGGGTATTCCAATGAGC
Organism: Platanista minor; assembly: GCA_004363435.1. Lineage (NCBI taxonomy): Eukaryota > Metazoa > Chordata > Mammalia > Artiodactyla > Platanistidae > Platanista > Platanista minor. Next base: position 12,475 of record RJWK010059678.1, read on the forward strand.
TATCAAAGTTGATAAAATAAAACACAATGCTAAGAGGGTTGTCACAAATCCCAGTTATTTACCTGTAAGACTTTCCTTATGAAGCTCTATCACCCCAAGTAGCTATTATGGTTAAATGGATAATGATGTAAAACACCCAGACTGTGCTGGCACAGAGGAGCACTCGATAAATATGAGCTATCCTTCTTTGTGCAGATGGCATTGTCTCAAGTCTTAGGAAATGTCGTGTCTCCAAACTGATCCTCCTGTTAACCTGCTATGGAGGACAGTATCTCTGTCCCCAAACAGAGCTGGCTCAGTATTTTTGCATCCTGCTTGAGGATCAGAAAGAAAGCAAGATTTTAGTAGGTCCTAACTTAGGTACTGTCAGAGTAAAGGAGGGAAGCAACCCAAAATGACAGCGGTCAGGGGGAGAAAAAAAAAAACCTTAACGGTAATAAGTAGGTTTCTGCAAAAGTAACTTTCCCCAGACAGTTGATACCAGAAGAGACTGTGTAGCTAAGCCTCCAGAAAGTAGGGAACCACTGTCCTACATCTTTCTTTCACAGCTAAGCTTCTCAAAAATGTTGTTTATATATCCTGTTCCTAATTCTTCTCTTCTCTTTTGAACCTAATCCAATCAAGTTTCCATCCCACCACTCATCTAAAACTCCTTCACAAGGGCATTCACGATCTTCATGTTGCCAAATCCAACCGTCAATCATCAGGCCTCATCTAATGTGACCTCTCGGCAGTACAACACAATGGGTCACTTCGTTTCTTGGCTTCCAAGACACCATCTTCCCCTGACTTTGCTCCCCCCTCACTGGCAGCTCCTTCTCGGTCTTGGGTGCTGGATCCTTCATCTAACCTCAACCTTTTAATACTGTGGCTCTCATGCAGTCTCACAGCTTTAAGAAGCATCACATGCTGATAATTCCTAAATTTATATATCTGGCCCGGACTTTCCCTTAGATTTCAGATACATATTCAACTGTCTCTTCAACATTTCCACTCAGACATCTAAAAGGCATCTCATATCTAAAATGTTCAAACTGAGTTACTCTAAAACCTACTCTTC
>RJWK010059679.1:0-13534 GCA_004363435.1 Platanista minor
ATTCAAGACCATTCAACTTTCCATTTTGGTCAATCTCAACAAAATGCCTTTTGGAAGGCAGAAGATACCTTCTTGCAGAAATACCATTTTTTTTGTGTGTGTGTGTGGTACGCGGGCCTCTCACTGTTGTGGCCTCTCTCCCGTTGTGGAGCACAGGCTCCGGATGCGCAGGCTCAGCGGCCATGGCTCACGGGCCCAGCCGCTCCGCGGCATGTGGGATCTTCCCGGACCGGGGCGCGAACCCACGTCCCCTGCATCGGCAGGCGGACTCTCAACCACTTCGCCACCAGGGAAGCCCAGAAATACCATGTTAATGGAAAACAAACAGGAAGTAAGTAAACTAATAAAAAACAAACGAATTAGTGTAATCTGTATAAAATAAAGAATGACATGATGAGGTGATTGGGTGGGAACACAGGGAAGTAGTCTATTATAAATATTATAGACTATTATTCATAAAAGTCTGCTATTTAGGTTTACTTATAAAGAGAAAGACCCAGCCATTTCAAGATTCTAGGGGAAATTTCCATGAAAAGGGAGGAGTGAGTGCAAAAGCTTGAGAGGAAACCCATATTGGTTATTAGAGGAATAAAAGAAGACTTGTATTACTCGACTCAGAAAATGAAAGGGAGAATGGTAGGAGGTGAGGTCAGAGGAGTTAGGCAGACATCAGACTAGGGGAGAATTACAAGTCATGGTACAGATTTTAGATTCATTCTAAATTCAGTGGGAAGCTTTTGAAGGGTCCTAGGCAGTGGAGATGTGATGTCCACCATTTTGAAATAGTGAATTTTCCTATGACTGTTTAACCTATTAGTAGTCTAATTAAGTGTAGGCTACATGAATGGCATTTTAAATTGTAATACATGAAATAGCAAGAGTAAGTTTATCCACACTGTAATAAAACAGTATAGAGTTTTCAGAGAAAAAAAACTGGAGGAATCAACAATCATTACATTACATGCAAAAAAAATTTTTTTAAAGACAATATCAACTAAGGTCTGAGATTTTTTATGAGAAGTTATTGATCTAAGACAGAGTTGAAGCCTCAGAAATTTAATGAAACCCTAGCCTGCTTATGATGTTCTTCTCTTTATCCCTATCTAGATGGAAGAGCAGCAAATTATTCTCTGCAAATGTCTAGGTTTAGAAGGTCAAATTATTTCTTCAGGAAGTCACATCTCACAGAACTATCTTGACACTGGTGAGAAGCAGGGATTGAAGAATGTCAGCCTCTATGTAGAGCCACACTTCACAAGTTTTCTGCTGGTAGACATAACCGAATTTCACTCTGTGCATTCGTTCTGCAATGTGCTTTCAATAAATGTCACCATGTACTCAGGAAACAACTCTAAAATTAATCCCACCTGTGGTAATATGTCAGAATTGGGCAGGCTAAAGGCTCTCATAAAATCGTACATGATATTTAAGCCTCATATGTGGCCATTCTGTGTAATTAGGAACTTGTTAGTTGGAGGAGTGTTTTGACTTTTTGTGCAATGTATTTATATGTTGCTTTGGTCCAGAAAAGACTTTTAAGAAGATATACAGGGGCTTCCCTGGTGGCGCAGTGGTTGAGAGTCCACCTGCCTATTCAGGGGACACGGGTTCATGCCCCGGTCCGGGAAGATCCCACATGCCGCGGAGCGGCTAGGCGCGTGAGCCATGGCCGCTGAGCCTGCGCGTCTGGAGCCTGTGCTCCGCAACCGGAGAGGCCACAACAGTAAGAGGCCCGCATACCGCAAAAAAAAAAAAAAAAAAGAAGATATACAATGAAAGACGTTAGGCCATATAGCAAGGTAATATTAAATTCTAAAAAGAGAAGAAATACAAGGCAGAGAGAAAATAAGCATGGAAGTAAAATGGAGCCAGCATGAGCTTAATACAAAATAAATACTATTAACCTTTCTGAAGGGTTCACAGGTTGGCTCCAAGCTTTCCAGAAGAATGGCATTTATTCAGTTACATTCTCAGTGTGTTAAGGTAAAAACAACTAGTTTCTCAAGGAAAGCAATAACTCTTCCTGGTTCTGAGATCAGAGTGAAATTTATTCCATGGACCCTTTCAAAAGACCCTCTTTAATGCACTGAACGACATCCTCAATAACATTCTTACGGGAAATGTAAGCTTTGTGGCATTGTTTTTATAAGGAAATGGATGAATGAGACTTCTATATCTACACGTGCTAAAATAATAACATTTCTTATTTCTCAGTTTAAACTGCTTTTAGCATTGAGAATAAGCAATTGAGTAGTTTAGATTGAGGTTACTAGGGGTTGAAAATAATGTCTGCTAATGGGACTCAGTCTCTCTAAATGCTCTTTCTTTGGATGAACACTTAAGGAAAGAAAGGTGGAATGATGCAATCACGTATTTCTTGAGTGGAACTTATTCTAAGGGAGGAACGGTTGGGGTGTGGAGGAGTGTGCAGGAGAGAACATTTACTTCTATAAATTTCTATTATTGGTGGATGAGAAAGTCATGGATTTGAAACAGAGAAAACAGAAAAGTGCCCTAAGGGTTCTTGAGGCCAACTACATTTCCCTCATAAAAGAGGTTCTGAATCAGAAAAAAAAAAAAAAAAAAACCCCACAGATTTTCATATATATTTTCTGGGTCAAGGACTCCTTTAAGATTCAGATGAAAACTGTGTATCTTCTCACTGGGTTAAAAAAACCTCATTCTAATGTAGCAAACATCAGCTCTCAGCCCATTCTAACCTTAGGAAAATTTTGATGATGAGATTCTACAAGGGGAAGAAAATTCCAGGCACTTTTATTTTCTCAGTTTGCCCATCTGCATTAAGAAGAGAGCTGGCAAGTTACAGGTACATACATGTGGAAAGTAGTTTGTCTAAAGAAAAGAGTGTAATAGTGTAAAAGTGACTATTAGCTTTAGAGTTGAAATGGTAACAGATATACCATGGTGGCAATAAGCCTGGGAAAGATCATTGGCAAAGGCCAGAGGAAAAAAGAGTGTATCAATGGAAGCTAGTAGGGAAGGGTGGAAGGCATCCTTGGCAGTGACCATGACAGTGGTGCAGCACAAGAGGGCAGAATCTTCCTCATCTGGTTGTCTTAAACCTTTGCCTTTGTGCAGCATTGCCAGGAATTCAAGTACTAGAAGGCACAGAGAATAAAGATTAGGTGATGGAGTTATCCCATCTCACATTTGGGACTGCAGCATGAGCTAGAGCATTCTCCCTGTAGTATGTAAATAGAAAGGAAGGTGAGAAGAATGAATCCTCTACTAAGATTAGTTAAATGGAAGAGTGCAAACTTGAAGTCTTTAACCCAAAATCAACTTGTTAATGCCATCTATTGTGCTAGCCCAATAGGTTTTTGTAAAATTAGTTTTCAGTATGTAAAACTAATATCTATATAAATATGTACATTTCTGGCTTCTTAAAAATATATATATCAGATGACTTGACAATGGTGGACTCCAATTTCTCCATGCAACAGTCATTCCCTCACAAGCACCAAACTTTGTTTTTCCAACACTGAGGCTCTTATCTTCAAGCTTGAGCATTGTTTCTTTCCAGTAGCCAGGTTGCCTACTTTGTTAATTTATATTACCTGCCTCACCTCTGTAGCTTTGAGTTTGTAATCCACTCCTCTCCACTCCTGAAGTAATGTGTTATATTTTATTCATCTAATGTGGCAGCCATGAGGATACACCTACAAACCTCCAATTCTAGGGAGCTTAATTGTCCACAGGTATCAACTGCTGCACTCTGAATCCACCACCATATCTTCACCAAGGCCATACTCCTTATTGGCTGCTCCCCACCAATGATTGAACACACCAGGAATCCTAAAATAGCTCTAGTACTCTCTAGTGATTTCGCTGAAGCTTCTGAACTTGCAGGGCAGACTAAGATGCTTTCCCCTAACTTTCCTTTACTATGGGTCAGACTTGCCTCCCCCAGCTTTCTCCAGCTCCCTCTCATTTTCTGTCTTAGAGGCATTTTCTCTAGTAAAACCCTTGCTTACTTAACGCATCTCAATGTCTGCTTCTTGGTGAACCTAGACTAATATAAGTGGTAGCAGAAGTAGGGTGATGTAAGAAAGCAGGCAATAAGATTAGGATTTGGGACTGGCTCACCCACCACCCAAAAGATGAAGAGAGTGTCATTGTGTCTGATAAATGGGACATGGCTAGTCACTGGCACAAAGTGGCAGTGTACTTGCTAGCAATTTTACCTGTAGTGACTTGAAAATTTAAAAAGAAGAAAGAAAACAGTCCCAATGGAGACTTTCACTTGGCAGGTGAAATGATGTAGGCATTTTAAAAATTGGGGGATGGGAGGATACCTAGAAAGGCAGTGGTGTTTACTGGGTACTGCTAAATTATATCGATACCTTATGGAATGATAATGAGAGATTGAGGGCTATTTTTAAATTAATTTTTATTGAAGTATAGTTGATTTACAATTTTGTGTTAGTTTCTGCTGTACAACAAACTGAATCAGTTACTATTCATATACATATATCCACTCTCTTTTAGACTTTATTCCAATATAGGTCATTACAGAGTACTGAATAGAGTTCCCTGTGCTATACAGTAGGTTCTTATTAGTTGGAGAGATTGAGAGCTATTAAAAAAGTAGTCAACGGCTAAATACTTGGGACAGAGAGCCACTGTGATAGAGCTTCTTATTACCTGCAGTAGAAGGACAGACATAGTAGACCATCTGGTTGAAGACTGTTGAAGTCACAAAGCCTCAGAGATATCTGAATGCTCAATCAAGTCAAGTATGTTATACAAAGTTTAGGGCCTGGTAGAGAAACCCTGAGATGCTAAACTATGATTTGGGGACATTTGGATGGAGACTTCTGACCTTCTCAGACTCTCTGGTCTAGCAGAGAGGTGATCCACTCTTCCCTGGTAAGAGCTAACGTTTCACTCTGCTGGAATATGCTGCAGGAGCCTCTTTCTCATGAAGCATCAAGTGTTCTTCCACCTCCTCTCCTGGACACCAAGCTGATAACAAATGTTACATCCCAACATAATCCAGCTGAGGATGTGCTCAGCCTGATAAGGAAGGATAGAAACTATATACATTAAGGAATTGCAAGATTTAGCAGGCATTTACCAGCAGGAGCCTGGGGTGCTCCCGGGATTGCATTTTAAGAGTGCTTGGTCGGGCTTCCCTGGTGGCGCAGTGGTTGAGAGTCCGCCTGCCGATGCAGGGGACACGGGTTCGTGCCCCGGTCCGGGAAGATCCCACATGCTGCGGAGCTGCTAAGCCCGTGAGCCATGGCCGCTGAGCCTGCGCGTCCGGAGCCTGTGCTCCACAATGGGAGGGGCCACAACAGTGAGAGGCCCGCGTACCGCAAAAAAAAAAAAAAAAAAAAGATTGCTTGGTCAAGAGTGTCAGAATGTAAGAGTGAATAAGGAAGAATTAATTGACTTGAGGTAGTGCATTTTCTCAGGACATGAATTTAATACTCTACCAAGAACATCATCAGGTGGAGTAAAGTATTTGCTGGAGTGGCTGTTAGATGCCTGGAAAAAATGTTAGTTGAGTCTAAATGAAGTAAAAATGCCTGAATTATCCTGGAATATGATTGGGAAAGGAATTAAGAGGCTGAGAGAAGTGAGAACACTGAAATGACTATATTATGTAAGGGCAAAAAATCCACCAGAGGATTAAGATCCATCAGAAGATCCAAAGAACACACCATTCAGCAAGTCCTTCAGGAATGTGTGGTGAGAGGGGTATCATCACTAAGAAGTCCCTTGGTGGATATCCTCTGTAGTCTAGGGAAGATGTAAGAGAGGAGGTCAGAGAGCTGGTGTTGCTAATGTTTATGGAATGATGGGGACCTGGAGATAATAGATGCTAGAAGTAGTACTTAATTGCCAGAAACCAAGAGGCAGTAATTACTGTAACTACTAGTAAGGTCAGGGAGCAAATTAGCTACATGATCCGCCTTCCATCCTGGAAAGGCCAGGGGTTTTTCCTCACAGGGTGAGATACTTATTTTGGATTGGGTTTACTTTCCTCCCTGCAAAGCCTCAGCCAACCCTACTGTGAGGGGCTTATGAAATGTCTAATTCATAGGCATGTAATCCCACACAGCATAACATCTGACCAGGGGACCCCCTTGACAGTGAAGGAGGTATAAGAATGAGACCATGACCATAGAATCCACTGATCAAATCTTGTGCCATGCCATCCAGAAGCAGCTATTCCCATAGAAGGCTGCAACAGTCTTCTAAATGTGTAACTGAAGGAAGCACTCTGAAAAGATGATGTGTTATCCCCTCAAGACATAGTGTATTCATTAAATCAGAGACCATGGTATAGTGTTATATTCTCAATAGGAAAGATACACGGGTCCTTCCCGGAAGCAGGAGTTATCCTACTTATCATGCCTTCCAACGACACACTGGAGGATTTTGTGCTTCCTGGTCCCATGACTCTGGTCTTGTCAGTTCTAGAGGCCTGAGTGCCCAAAGGAGGCACACTCTTGTCAGGAAATGCCACAAGGGCCTACTGAATTTTAAGCTATGGCTGTTGTCAGAGCTTTAGTCTTCCTGTGTCAAGGGAGCAACAGGCAAAAAGAGGTGTTCACCATCCTCCCTGGGATACTGACTCCATTCAGCAGGAAGTAGAGATGCTTTCACACAATGAGGGCAAAGAAGAATCTGTGTGGAAATCAAATGATCCACTTGGGTGCCTTCTGCTGCTCTCGTGTCCATTGTTTCTGTAAACAGACACATACAGAAATCCTAATCTGAAAAGATATGATGATCAAGGGCTCAAAACCTCCACTGCCTTGAAGAAAAGTAAAGTATGGTAATGACCTATATCACAGTGGAATTGATCTGTAGCAATATCCTGACCCCTATAACCCTCTGACTTTATTCTGATCATCACACTTAGTAAGCATTTACCCTGTACCTGAAATGATCTTTCCTAGGAAACTGACACAGTGTTTTCTAACCTCTTTTTGTCTTTGTTCAGATATCAACTTCTTAGTAGGAGCTCCATGACTGCCCTATTTAAAACTTCATCATTGCTTCCTATTTATCTTTCCTTCATTCCTGCTTTATTTTTCTCCATGCCACTTATCATCACCTAAAATACAACATAAGGCACTTTTTATTTTCATATTATCTATTGCCCCTTAACCCTAATGTAAGCTTCAAAAAGACTAGGATTTCTGTCTCTTCATATATTGCTGTATCTCCATCCACTAGAACAGTGCCTGGTGCATGTTAGAAGATCTTATTGAATGTGATGAATGGTTATCATTATAGGCAGCAATTGTTACATATGTGAAGCAATGTAGGTAGAAGCTGGGTTGCAAAGGTGTTGCAGTGTAAATGCACACTGAGAAAATATTTAGCATCATCATCATCATTGACCTCATCATTATTCCAACAACTGACATTTATTGAATGCTAATGTGCTAGATACTTTGCAGTCTGTTTTACTTGCATTTTATTATTTAATCTTCCCAACTTTATGACATGGATTATAGTATTATTCTTATTTTCTCTACAGCTTAGAAATGTTAAATATCTTAATCAAGATAGAAATAATTGGCAGAGATGTTATGCTAACTGAATTTGACACTAAAGCTTCAATTCATAATTTGAACTCTCTGAGGAACACAGAAATCTCAGAGAACAGTTTTAGAACTTTGTAGTAAACCAAAGAAATGGAAAAGGCCAGAGAAATATTAAAGTAACTCAGCAATAAGAAATGTAAACATTTCTTATTTTTAAAGTGTGATTTAATAAAAATGTGGATAATGTTTTTTAAAGAGATCAGAAAAAACACAAATTAAGATAAGAAAATTGTTTTATGCCATATTTTAGACATACATAATCGCCTTTATTTAAAAAGTAGACAACGACTTTGTTCCTCCATCAGTCTTTACAATCAGTTTTAACAGAAGCTTAATTAAGCGTTGTTATAATAATAGAGCAGAATCATCACAAAGACAGGCAATAGCAATATTCTAAGTTCAGCAAAGAAAAATCAAGGTTTTTATGGAGGCCTAGGTAATAATATATGTTCTAGAATGCTACACTGAATTTTCGAGTCACTAGCTTTAGTCCACACTATTTAAACATACATACACGCACACGCACACACACACACACACACTCACACACACACACACACACACACACACATTCATGCACAGAATTAAAGTTTATTGTGCTTTTTTGGCTTTGTCTTTTGAGGTGTGATTGAGACCCAGGTGCAGGATATCATAGAAAAGTCTGCTATCTCAGAAACAGACAGCTAAAGAGCTCAGTTACTTTAAAAACATTTAGATTTCAAGGACAGTTCTGTTATTTAAATGAGAAGCGGGTGAAAACTCTACAGAAAAGTAGCAAATCATAAAAGAACCACAGATATGAAAGGCACTTGGGTCAAGGCTAAGGAACAATGGTAGATACATGTACAGACTAATCTCTGCTAATATGGAAATAAAGGAACCATTTCCTTTGAAAACTCTCACTGCATTTTTTGTTTCTCTCTATACTTTCACATTTGTTGAAACCAGTCTCCACTACATGAAAAATTATGGGAAACATTTACCATGCTTTGATATGCACATATTTGAATTTTAATTTTACTACACTGCTAGCTCACTCATTCATTTCTATACACACACACACACACACACACACACACATTAATTGAAAATCTCTTTTGAGTAATAGATATTGTTAGGTTTTGCTGCAAATATGAACAAGAATTTTCCTTGTCCTGGAAGCCAAGTTCCAGAAACATACACAGGCACTAAAAATTGCAATACAGTGTGAGAAGTGTATGGATCTAGGTAGAATCAGGATGAAAAACAGTTGATTTTAAAAGAAGGATTTACATCCTATATAAATTTTCAGGAGTGAGGGATATTAAAAGATGGATGTTAGTACTGAAAAATCTTGAGGGACTGAAAGAGCTCAGTGAGACATTCATGTGTCTAGAGCATGGGCTGCTGCAGTGAGGCCAGAGGCAGAGGATGGTATTGGAAAGTGAAGTGTTTGCATGAAGTACAAAGGAAAACTAAGGACATTTTCAAGAGGAAATGATGTAATCAGTTTGGTTATTTAGCCGACTAGTGTAGAGGCATGCAGAGTGTACTTGAGTTATTGGAGGTGGAAAGCAGAGACAATAGTTGCTACAGGTTAGACAAAGTGAGGGTACAGTCTAAACAAAGTTGTTAAAACTAGTCTCAACCAAGGTGTGACCTGTTTGAGCTGTTTGTTATAAGCAGCAGTGAAATTAGGCAGATGCCATGCATGGGATTTATAAACACATTTATTGTCTGTTATTCTACCCTCTTTACCCATTTATGTTCCAGTTCTCTCAGGCATTTATGTTTGTGAGACCTGGACTAAATTTAGGAGTAACAGAGAATTAGAGAGAAGGGGCCAGAAGTCTTTTCTTTGCTGTCTCAGATAAAGCTGATTTTCCAACAGGATATTTGTGATGTTCTCATTCATCATTAATATACACATTAATTTCTTTCATAGTTTAGATAACAGTATTTGAGCAATATTAAAATTATGATTGTCTGTGACTATAAGCCCTTTTTAGTTGTAAGGGTTTCAGTGGAATTTGCTAGTTTCAGTGTTATTTATGTCATGAAAGTTATCAATATTTCATTATATACCATGCATTTTATTCTTGGGTCATCATGGATATCGGCCAATCCTACACAAACTGTTTAGCATTTAACGTGTAAGCCACGTTTTCTGGCAAACAATTACTAGAAGAAGCACAGAGAGATGTATCACAATCAGTGAGCCAATTTCAGGTCAGGCAGTAAAATCCAAATATAAGAAATCAGTGTACAATTTGAAGAAAACAATGGACAGCCTGATGCAAGTTCATTTTATGGTAGCTACTTTGTACTTCACAGTAAGAAATAGTTGAGAAATGTGGAGGTCATCACTAAAGGCATAAAATTTCATTCATCATGCACACATTTTTAGAGATTTTGATTTTGATGGAAAAAAATCCATTGCATATTTTGAAACCAAAATTGTCCCCGAATAGTTTATGCTATCAGTTCAAGACATGCAGTGAAATGACACAAATGCTATAATTCTGTGTATGATCTCTAAATTGACAAAACAATTACCCAGTTATTTTCTGCTCTGAGACCCTCTGTAATTGCAAATGCCAATAAACATTTTTTTTCCAGTCTTTTTTTACTCTTCTATTGGAAGAGAAAATGGACCCATATTTCCATTAATATTATCATCTTTAGCAAATATTTACTGACAGGTAAGGAGAGAATTAAGATGTTTTAGAAAAGGAAAAAGTTGTGTCTTTTTACCAAGCACAACATGAAAACATTATTTCAACCTAAATTAAGTTGCTAATTGTATACATGCTTTGTTCTAATTGCAAAATCCATAATGTGAGGGAGACAAGAAAAAATATAATTTGGAAGAAAAGGGTGAGGTAATTGGGAGCTAAGACAATTTAGCATACAATATAACTACATCTGTGGCATATCTAAGTGCTTTAAAAAGGAGGTTTAATGAGATTGACTTCTTACAGTTAAAAAACGAGTAATTTTTCAGTGGGTCATTAATATAAAACTGGTCCTTACAATTTGTTCATAAACCTTGATTATACAGTGGTTCTTTTCTCTGTTCACTGAATAACTGACTAAATGTCTACTTAAATTTACATTGACATGACCTAAAATAACAGAAATATAACATTTTGAGGTTATTAAGGACTTTAAATTTTACAGTTGAAGGAGCTAACATGTAGTTTCCTGAATATCAAAACATAACATTTATTGAAGGCTTTCTCTGTCACCAGCATTTTACATGTTCTATCTCATTTAAACATCACATCAACCTCTGATCAAGTACTATTATTACCCCCACTTTACATGGGGGAAAATAGAAGGTCAGAGATAATCTACTAAAGGCCACAAAATTTAAAAGTGGCACATTTAACATTTGAATATCTATAGTTTAACTAAAAAGCCTAAATTCTTTTTTTTTTTGTGAAGTGTGCTACTAAGGAATGTCTTTTTTTTTTAATGTGTTATTTTTTATTTATTGAGGTAACTGGTTTATAATACTGTATAAATTTCACATGTGCATGGGGCTTCCCTGGTCAAGTATCTGCCTGTCAATGCAGGGGACATGGATTCGAGCCCTGGTCCGGGAAGATCCCACATGCCATGGAGCAACTAAGCCCATGCACCACAACTACTGAGCCTGCATGCCATAACTGCTGAGCCCTGCACACCTAGAGCCCATGTCCACAACAAGGGAAGTCACTGTAATGAGAGGCCTGTGCACCACAACAAAGAGTAATCCCCACTCACCACAACTAGAGAAAGCCCACATGCAGCAACAAAGAACCAGTGCACCCAAAAATAAAATTAATTAATTAATAAAAAATAAAATAAATAAATTTCACCTGTACAATATTATATTTGACTTCTGTATATACTACAGGGTACTCACCGCCAGAAGTTTAGTTTCCTTCCATCCATCACCATATAGTTGACCCCCTTTACCCATTTTACCCTTCCTCCTACCCTTCTCCTCTGGTAACAGTTAATCTGTTCTCTGTGTCTACCTGTTTGTTTTTATTTGGTTTGGTTTGTTCATTTATTTTTTTGAAGCCTAAATTCTTAACTGTTATATCATATTACCTCCCAGCTCACAATGAAAATCACAAACAGAATTCAGTAGCATGAGAAAATTATTTAAAAAGTTGATATTTGAAATCTCTGTCAAAAGAATTTTTAAATTCTTTACCAGATACTGCTGAAAAGACTTGTGAATGAATGACAACATTTTTACTTAAAATTGATTAATATTTAACCAGTCATTTAGTTACCCCATGAGCGAATTTACTAATTGGAAGTTAGTGTTATTCATGGATCTGTCTGCCATACCTCATGGCAAGATCACTGCATAAAAAGCAAAGCAGGAGGAGACCTTAAGGATGGCAGAGGAGTAAGACGTGCAGATCACCTTCATCTGCACAGATGCATCAGGAATACATCTACAGGTGGAACAACTCCTAGAGAACGCCTACTGAATGCTGGCAGAAGACCTCAGACTTCCCAGAAGGCAAGAAAATCCCCATATACCTGAGTAGGGCAAAAGAAAAAAGAAAAATCTGAGTCAAAAGAATAGGGACAGGACCTGCACCTCTGGGAGGGAGCTGTGAAGGATGAAAAGTTTCCACACACTAGGAGGACCCTTCACTGGTGGAGATGGAGGGTGGGTGGGGGGAAGCTTTGGAGCCATGAAGGAGAGTGCAACATCAGGGGCGCGGAGGGCAAAGCAGAGAGATTCCCGCATAGAGGATCACTGCCAACCAGCACTCACCAGCAAGCTACAGTGCTGGTCACCCTATGCCAAACAACTAGCAAGAGAGGAACACAACCCCATCTATTAGCAGAGAGGCTACCTAAAATCATAGTAAGTTCACAGACACCCCAAAACAACACCAGACACGGTCCTTCCCACCAGAAAGACAAGATTCAGCCTCATCCACCAGAACACAGGCGCCAGTCCCCTCCACCAGGAAAACTGCACAACACACTGAACCAGCCTTACCCACCTTGGGCAGACACCAAAAACAACAGGAACTACGAACCTGAAGCTTGTGAAAAGGAGACCCCAAACACAGAAAGTTAAGCAAAATGAGAGGACAGGAAAACACAGAGAAGATGAAGGAGCAAGGTAAAAACGCACCAGACCAGACAAATGAAGAGGAAATAGGCAGTCTTCTGGAAAAAGAATTCAGAGCCATGATAGTAAAGATGATCCAAAATCTAGGGTACAGGATGGAGAAAATACAAGAAATGTTTAACAAGGACCTAGAAGAACTAAAGAGCAAACAAACAATGATGAATAACACAATAAATGAAATTACAAATTCACTAGAAGGAATCAATAGCAGAATAACTGAGGAAGAAGAACGGATAAGTGACCTGGAAGATAAAATTGTGGAAATAACTACTGCAGAGCAGAATAAAGAAAGAAGAATAAAAAGAATTGAGGACAGTCTCAGAGACCTCTGGGAACATTAAACGCCCCATCATTTGAATTATAGGTGTCCCAGAAGAAGAAGAAAAAAAGAAAATGACTGAGAAAATATTTGAAGAGATTATAGTTGAAAACATCACAAATATGGGAAAGGAAATAGTCAATCAAGTCCAGGAAGCACAGAGAGTCCCATACAGGATAAATCCAAGGAGAAACACGCCAAGACATATTAATCAAACTATCAAAAATTAAATACAAAGAAAAAATATTAAAAGCAGCATGTGAAAAACAACAAATAACATACAAGGGAATCCCCATAAGGTTAACAGCTGATCTTTCAGCAGAAACTCTGAAAGCCAGAAGGGAGTGGCAGGACATAATTAAAGTGATGAAAGGGGAAAACCTAAAACCAATATTACTTACCCAGCAAGGATCTCATTCAGATTTGACAGGGAAGTTAAAACCTTTATAGACAAGCAAACGCTAAGAGAATTCAGCACCACCAAACCAGCTTTACAAC
>RJWK010059680.1:0-13534 GCA_004363435.1 Platanista minor
AAAAAAAAAAAAAAAAAAAAAAAATCTTCCAACAAACAAAAGCTCAGAACCAGATGGCTTCACAGGTAAATTGTATCAAACATTTAGAAAAGAGCTAATGCTTACCCTTCTCAAACTCTTCAAAAATATAGCAGAGGGAGGAACACTCCCAAACTCATTCTACAAGGCCACCAATCACCCTGGTACCAAAACCTGAAAAAGATGTCACAAAAAAGAAAACTACAAGCCAATATCACTGATGAACATAAATGCAAAAATCCTCAACAATTAGCAAACTGAATCCAACAGTACATTAAAATGATCATATACTATGATCAAGTGGGTTTATCCTAGGAATGCAAAAAGACCATATAATCATCTCAGTAGATGCACAAAAAAGCTTTCAACAAAATTCAGCACCCATTTATGATAAAAACCCTCCAGAATGTAGGCATAGAGGGAACTTACCTTGACATAATAAAGGCCATATATGACAAACCCACAGCCAACATTGTCCTCAATGGTGAAAAACTGAAACCATTTCCACTAAGATCAGGAACAAGACAAAGTTGCCCACTCTCACCACTATTATTCAACAGTTTTGGAAGTTTTAGCCACAGCAATCAGAGAAGAAAAAGAAATAAAAGGAATCCAAATAGGAAAAGCAGAAGTAAAACTGTCACTGTTTGCAGATGACATGATATACTATACATACAGGATCCTAAAGATGCTACCAGAAAACTACTAGGACTAATCAATGAATTTGGTAAAGTAGCAGGATATAAAATTATTGCACAAAAATCTCTTGCATTCCTATACACTAACAACAAAAAATCTTAAAGAGAAATTAAGGAAACATTCCCATTTACCATTGCAACAAAAAAGAATAAAATACCTAGGAATAAACCTACCTATGGAGACAAAGGACCTGTATGTAGAAAACTATAAGACCCTGATGAAAGAAATTAAATATGATACTAATAGATGGAGAGATATCCCATGTTCTTGGATTGGAAGAATCAACATTGTGAAAATGACTCTACTACCCAAAGCAATCTACAGATTCAATGCAATCCCTATCAAACTACCAATGGCATTTTTCACAGAACTAGAACAAAAAAGTTTACAATTTGTATGGAAACACAAAAGTCCCCGTATAGTCAAAGCAATCTTGAGAAAGAAAAACAGAACTGGAGGAATCAGGCTCCCGGACTTCAGACTATACTACAAAGCTACAGTAAGCAAGACAGTATGACACTGGCACAAAATCAGAAATATAGATCAATGGAACAGGATAGAAAGCCCAGAGATAAACCCAAGCACATATAGTCACCTTATTTTTGATAAAGGAGGCAAGAATATACAATGGAGAAAAGACAGCCTCTTCAATAAGTGGTGCTGGGAAAACTGGGCAGCTACATGTAAAAGAATGAAATTAGAACACTCCCTAACCCCATACAGAAAAATAAACTCACAATGGATTAAAGACCTAAATATAAGGCCAGACACTATAAAACTCTTAGAGGGAAACACAGGCAGAACACTCTATGACATAAATCACAGCAAGATCCTTTTTGACCCAGCTCCTAGAGAAATGGAAATAAAAGCAAAAATAAACAAATGGGACCTAAAGAAACTTACAAGCTTTTGCAGAGCAAAGGAAACCATAAGCTAGATGAAAAGACAACCCTCAGAATGGGAGAAAATATTTGCAAATGAAGCAACTGACAAAGGATTAATCTCCACAATTTACAAGCAGCTCATGTAGCTCAATATCAAAAAAACAAACAACCCAATCCAGAAACGGGCAGAAGACCTAAACTGACATTTCTCCAAAGAAGATATACAGATTGCCAAAAAACACATGAAAGGCTGCTCAACATCACTAATCATTAGAGAAATGCAAATCAAAGCCAAAACGAGGTATCACTTCACGCCGGTCAGAATGGCCATCATGAAAAAATCTACAAACAATAAATGCTGGAGAGGGTGTGGAGAAAAGGGAACCCTCTTGTACTGTTGGTGGGAATGTAAATTCATACAGCCACTATAGAGAACAGTATGGAGGTTCTTTAAAAAACTAAAAATAGAACTACCATACGACCCAGCAATCCCACTACTGGGCACATACCCTGAGAAAACCATAATTCAAAAAGAGTCATGTACCACAATGTTCACTGCAGTTCTATTTACAATAGCCAGGACAGGGAAGCCACCTAAGTGTCCATCGACAGATGAATGGATGAAGAAGATGTGGCACATATATACAATGGAATATTACTCATCCATAAAAAGAAATGAAATTGAGTTATTTGTAGTGACGTGGATGGACCTATAGTCTGCCATAAAGAGTTAAGTAAGTCAGAAAGAGAAAAACAAATACCATGTGCTAACACATATACACAGAATCTAAAAAAAGAATAAAAAGGTTCTGAAGAACCTAGGAGCAGGACAGGAATAAAGACGCAGACGTAGAGAATGGACTTGAGGACACGGGGAGGGGGAAGGGTAAGCTGGGATGAAGTGATAGAGTGGCATGGACATATATACACTACCGAACGTAAAACAGATAGCTAGTGAGAAGCAGCCGCATAGCACAGGGAGATCAGCTCGGTGCTTTGTGTCCACCTAGAGGGGTGGGAGGGAGACACAAGAGGGATATATGTATGGGGATACACATATCTGCATACATATATGGCGATATATGTATACCCATAGCTGATTCACTTTGTTATACAGCAGAAACTAACACACCACTGTAAAGCAATTATACTCCAATAAAAATGTTAAAAAATACACTTGCATATGTGGAAAGCAATGTATGTACACATACAGGTTTTTCACTGTAACATGATATATAAGAGCAAAAGACTGTGAATAGTGTGGATATCTACAGAGAGGATGGAGTAAATTATGAAATAAAATAAAACTTAATATTATTCAAAATCATGATATGGTGGGTTTTTTTTAATAAAGAGACACAAATTCTTCTATACTCTTCCGTTCAAGAGGTGGAGCCAAGCCCCCCATCCCTCACCCCATAAGAGTGGGTTGGGCTGGACTTAGTGACTCACTTCTAACAAACAGAATACAGCAGAGCGGATGGTGTGTGATTCCCAAGCCTGGGATACAAAAGGCATTACATCTTCCTCCTTCCTCTTTCTCTTGGATCACCTCCTGGAGAAGCCAGTTGCCATGCCATAACGACGCTCAAGCAGACCTATAGAAAGGGCCAACAGCTAGCAAGGAACTGAGACCTCCCGCCAACAGCCGTGTGAGTGAGGCATCTCAGCAGCAGATTCTCCAGCCCCAGTGAAGCCTTCACGTGACAGCAGCCCTGGGCAGCATCCTGGCTGCAACCTCATGAGACCTTGAACCAGACCACCTAGTTAAGTATTCCTTAGCCACAGGAACTGTGAGATAATAAATGTTCATTGCTTCAAGCTGTGAAATTTTGGGGTACTTTGTTATGCTCCAATAGATAATTAATATACATGAGTAAATATGACTCTGAAAAAATATCACTTGCATTTTTAAAAATCTGTGTGCCTCCTATCAAAAGTCCTTTTGCATCATATTCAAATATGGCTACTGGCTCTATGGAACAATGAGAATTACTTTCTAGCTATAGAAGAGAAACATTTCCTTTAACCTTACGGAAAAAAAAAAAGCCTCATCAGCATCATCTGATTCACCTTACTTCCCAAATTATATGGATCTCAGTGGTGAAACCTATAATCTCAATTTGAAATGCAATTTAGAAAAAAATCAAGATCAAAGAAAAAATGTTTTAAAAAACTGTTACTTGGCAGTCTGTCATCAATCTTTGGATATTCTATTTCATATGACAAACATAAACTGTGCAATTTTAATGATAATAATCGCTACCAGTAATTGAGTAACATTCTAAGAGGTTTACATAATCCATTGCATGTAATCTTTGTTATAACCATCTTCGCTTTCAGATGAGGAAGTTAAGCTTTAGCAAGGCCACATAACCTGCCTGATGTCACACAGCTGATAAGGAGTAAAGCCACAATTTGAATACCTGCCCTTTGGACCTCACAGCCAGAACTTGTAAGCGCTACTCTGTATTCCATGTAATAATGCCCACAGTGTGCTCCAGCTTAGGCTTTTGGTGAGATTGTGCTTTCGTCAAATAGTACCTGGGTCATTAACCAAGTACTTAGAACGTGTGTGGCACTGGGCGAAGCACTTAGGTGCATTATTTCGTTTCGTCCCCACAACCACCCTCTAAGCTGAGACTGTATTATCCCCATTTGACAAATGAGCTAACTGAGCCTCAGAGACTCCAGATTGCCTGAGGTCCAGGCAGTCTGAATCCAAAGCCCACTTCCACGTATGATGCAAGTACAGAAAACGTACACATTCGTGATGATCAAAGTTTTTAACTTAAAAGGATGGAGGATGCATGGGAGATGCCTGTGTCCTTCCAAAGACAACCTTCGGTTAGGAAGCTTACAGAAAGAAAAGGAAAGAATTCGGCAACATTTCAGTCTCCACAGCCCCTGGGGGGTTTCAAAGCGGGTTTTGTAAGCCTCTGTTGTAGTAGTCAATTCACTTGAAGTTTACAACCCACAGGACTGTTTAAAATTCTCTGTGAGAGCCAGGAGAACGAGTTCCCCAAGTTTATCAATCCTTTGTCTTTGGAGGAACAGGAGATCTGACTGCAGTTTATTTATTCACTCATCAATTATTTATTAAGCTGCTACAATGTGCCAAGCACTCTTCCAGGAGCTGGTTATGCAACAACAAACAAAAAGGTAAAAATACTTGCCCTCATGGGACTTACATTCCTGTGGGTAGAAAAAAAGAGACAAAAAAATAAATGAATATCCATAGGTTAGACTTTGGTAAGTGCTGTGGAGAAAAATAAAGCTTGGGTGGGGGAAGGACAAGGAACGTGAATGAGGGTTGCAATTTTAATTAGGCTGCTTAGGGAAAATGTCACGGAAAAG
Source organism: Platanista minor (assembly GCA_004363435.1). Taxonomy (NCBI): domain Eukaryota; kingdom Metazoa; phylum Chordata; class Mammalia; order Artiodactyla; family Platanistidae; genus Platanista; species Platanista minor. Next base: position 4,959 of record RJWK010059680.1, read on the forward strand.
CTGCAAATTACTCCTGTACAAAAATTGTGCAGACTCCAACGGTAATTTTTTTCCTTGAATTAAAATGGTTATACGAATAATTGCCAAAGCTCATTTTCCTGGTACTGTTATAATCATTTAGGCAAAGTAGATGGATAAAGCAGGTGGGGCCCAAACTACTGAGATGGCTATCTGAATTCATTAGGAAAAACTGGATAATCAATTTTCATTGTTTTCTGAATTATAGCCATTAGCTGATTTACATACGGCATCCTAAGCCTTTCTTTCAAAAATCCTTTGATAACACAAGGCAAGAGCTCTCGTGGAAAAGAGAGGGCTAGTTTTACAGAGGCTGAGAATAACTTGCAAAGAGGACCCCAGCAAGTCATGGCTCTTCCTCAAAACTCCTGGGCAAGATTTACCGACTTTGTACATTGTCGTCCGGATATTTAGAGAATGGGAAGGAGAAAAGGAGCTAACGATCTTTTTCTCCCTAGTCTGGTCACATCCAAAGTGCAAAGATCTAAAAGCCAGCTTGACCCAACTTAGCTGTGTGGCCTTGGAAAAACTTGGGCCTCATTTTCCCCATCTGAACCCAAAGGGATTGTGTCTAGAAGACAGCTGTGACCTACGGTGACCCCAGCAGCTGTGTGTGCAAAGGCTTATCTGCTCCATCACGTTCTGCAGTTTTGGACATTTTTAGATGGAAAATTTCTTCTTCTAGGGCCATCTAGTCCTTAGTATTCCATGCTCAGGGAGCAGTTGATATAGAGTAACGTTATTAGCCCATCAAAACTCTCATTTGTGAGGGATGCCGGATAATAAAAATCATTGGCATCTGCGGAAGCATGAGTGAAACAGCGATGAGCTATCTTCAGTTGGGGGTACAGGACAGAAGGTCCTCCACATCATCTGGTCCTTCTCAGCACGGCAAACCAAAGACCCCTCCCTCTTCCTCCTACCTGCCCACCACATGTACACACTGCACCACACCGTGACAAAGAGCAATAGACAGTTTGGAAATCTGGAGGTCCCTTTAGCACATGAAAGCTGCCATTCAGACCCTCTATCAGGAACCCATGGAAGCTTTTTGTAGTGAGACCTACGGGACTGATCTTGGTCTCCTGCTTCCCCAGTTGCAATTCTCCCTTCTCACCTCCACGGCCCATCAGAAAAGGTATGCCTATGTGTGTTTAGCTAGACTCTCAACAACTAGCGAGGATACCACCCTCTTTTACTTTGTTTTACCAGAGAGGAGCCTGCAACAATCCATCACCTTCCCCCTTCCCCTAGGCACTTCTGTTCCATTTTGACAGGAGACAGTTCAGAGCCGAGTCCTTCCCTTCATAACCTCCTTCCAGACCCCACAGGAAGTCACTACACACCAAAGCGTGCACACACCCCAGTACTTCACACACACACACACACACACACACACACACACTTTTAGACTCTTGCCCAGAATAATTCTTTATTTGATCAATAAAGGCACCAAACTCACAGGGTTAGAAATATATAGATTTCTCAATTTCCTGACCATGATGGGTTCTCTAAACACCACTTCTCAGTCACAGCTCCACATCCTTTTAGAAGAACATCCCCAAATGCCCTACTTTAACTTCCCAATTCTAACTCCTTCCCCTCGCTTCCCCCACCTCATCTCAAGAATCAGAAAGAATTTCTACCAGTTACCTCACCCTGAATATTAAATCATTCATCACCACACAGACATGCACACACACATACATCCCAAGAAAAAAAAAGCTGAATTTTGTTTAATACGTGTGTGTGTAATTTTGTGGTTTGTTGTTGATCGTTTTTTTGGTCTGTGTTTAACCAATTCACAGGGGCATTTGACTGAAAGAGATGAGCACAAGTCCAGGCACACTTGCACACATACATCTGTAGCCCCGTAAGAGAGCACACAGTTTAGGTACATACCTCATCACCCCCGGTGCTGCTCCCTCTCTCTGAAGGATGGGCTGGCAATCAAGGCAGAGCACAGTCCACAGAAAGCAGCAACAGCCCTGGTAACTGGTTACTGTACTGATGTTAATGGAGTTCAAAAGCAAACGACTGCCCAACTCTTTTAATCAGGATCAGATTTGCTAGTTAATTAGTAATCAAGGTCTCTCTGAGGCAGTCATCCCTAAGACCTTGGGGCAAGAAGTAACCACCCTGACCCCTGGGGCACTGAATGTCTCTGCCAAAGTGAGGACGCTCCCTGTGCCTGGTAGCAGAACAAGACTGACACAAAGTATAGATGATAAAGAGCAAAAAAAATGATCCTGGTACCCCAGAAGAGCCCCGTCTCTCCCAATGACCCCTAATCTCACCCACTGATCTGTGTTTGAAGGAAATAATTCTGAAAATGTTTTCAAAATAGTTTTCTTCTTTTCCTGCCTCTAGGAGGGGTACCCATAAGCTTTTATGTGTTAAAGAGACCCTTTGGCCATCTGGTACCTCTCTTGGAATTACATTTTTTTAGAATTACATTTTTAAATGCATGAGACAAAATACAAAATAAGCATACAAAAGAAACCAATTTCATTGAATTACAGTTACTAGAATACTTTTTAAATTGTAGTAATGTATGTGCTTCTTTAATGATATATTGTATTAACTAACACATCTAGCAGCTGGTCTAATAGCTACTGCAGTTTCAAAATAGTGTAAACAGTATTTTGAGATTATCTTCAACATATGATATAAAAGTATCCGTGACCTCTCTTGGAATCAAAGTCTTAGGTACTGCTCACACTACTGTGATTTGTGGCCTAACTTTATATTTTGAAAGCATATTAAATGTCAGTATTTCAGCAAAGAAAAAAACATGAACACCTCCCCCTTCCAAGTTCACCTGCTCTCTGAATTAAATGCACAAACCCCAGGTTAAGAGCTCTACTCTATTGCTAGGCAGACCCCACACCCCCCCCCCCCCCGCCCGCCTCAAAGGAGGGCAGTGTCCTTGCCTGGGTGCCACTCCAAGTGATGCCACTGATCCATGAACCCACTATTGCCAGTCCCAAGGAAATAAGTACCAAAACTGAGAATAAATATTTAGAAGCTTCTACTGCCACTTGTCATGGTAATTTATGTCCATTGACCCAAATAATTAAAAACTGGAGTTTGTGTTTGTGTATATATATGGTTTTTAATTTTCTTTGTCTAGTAATTTATTTTTATTTTAAATTTACAAAAGTCTCAGTCTGTGACATCATGGACATTTTTGTTTTTAAACAACCTGATTTTTTACCATGGATCATTTTAAAAGCTCTGCTCAATTACTGTTATTCCTGGTCATTTGTTTTTATGGATCAGTGAAAACTGAAGAAAAACTTAGGCCAAGGGACCTAAATTTATAACCTGTGTATCCCCGAGAAAAACTAAACAAAACTCACCATCTATTATTATTTCATTGTGGACGCAGACTACTGAAATGGAATGAATTTATCTTTTTGGAAAGTTCACTTTCTTCTCCTTATTTTTGTCATTTCATTGACCAGCAGAGAAGGAAGCTCGGTGTTCTGTGATGACCTAGACGGGTGGGACTGGGGTGGGGGGGGGGCGGGGGGCGGTGGGAGGGAGGTCCAAGAGGGAGGAGACATAGGTATACATAGAACCGATTCACTTCATTGTACAGCAGAAACTAACACAACATTGTGAAGCGATTATACTCCAATAAAGATGTTAAAAAATAAATAAAATAAAATAAATAAAATAAAATGGATAACCGACAAGGACCTACTGTACACCACAGGGAATCCTGCTCAATATTCTGTAACAACCTAATTGGGAAGAGAATTTGAAAAAGAACAGGTACATGTATATGTATAACTGAATCACTTTGTTGTACCCCTGAAACTAACACAACATTGTTAACCAACTGTACTCCAATATAAAACAAAACGTTAAAAGAAAAAAAAAAGAAATGTTGGGAACCAGTAAGACCTGCAGACCAGGTATTGGGAACCCCTGATCTACCGCGTTTGTTTGGCATCACGATGACAGAGAGTCTTGAGCTAAAAGAGGAAGAAAAGGAAAACTAAGGTGTATGGAGACCTGTTGGGTACTGACGCCGCCTTTTGCCGGCATTATCTCATCAGGATACACAACGGCCTGACAGCTGCAAGGGTCTGAACTGCCACGCGGATACTTGTCCACTCTGCATCAGAGCCCACGCAGACCACTTAGTATTAGCCCGAAAGAACTTCAAAGATCACCACACATAGCCCCCTCATTTTACAGACGGGGAGACTTGGACCGAGCAATTTTGTGAGGTTTGCGTTAGTCTAATAACAGAATGTAGTATGTGCATGTTAACATTTAAAAAAGAAAAATTGGGGGCAGCTACATACTTTGTCCAAGGCCCTGTACTACTCACTGACTCTATGATGTTGCCTGACTAGAGCTTTTGAAAAGTGTAGCCACTGGATTTAAAAAAGAGATGGTGCAGGACAGACCAATGTACAGAACTGTGATGCTGAGAGTGGTCTGTGACCATGGTGACACAGCCTTACCTGAGCCTGAGGATGTCAGGAAAACATGTCTGTCTGGGAGCCATGGGGGCCATGCAACTGTGAGAATCAGTAATGTGAGGATAAACCCTCCTCCTCAGAACTCTCCAGCCAAGCCCCTTCCCCAGACCCCATGGCCCCATGTCTGGATCATGCAGTAGCTCCTGGGCCTCCTCCCTCCTTCCAACCCCTGAAAATACGATAACCACTTCCCAAACACAAGTCAATTCAATGTTTAGTTATTATACGTGTGCTATAAACAGGCATCTATCAGAATAGCAATGACAGCAATATTTATGGAACACTTATATGGCCCATGCGTTATGTTAAATGAGTCACAGACATGATTTCAATTTCTCCTCATAATTATACTATGAGGCAGTGACTGCTATCACCCCAGTTTTACAGCTGAGAACCCTGAGGCACAAAGAGCAACTGCCCGAAGGCTGTGTAACTAACAAGAGGTGAAACCAGAATGCAAGCGGCAGGCAGTCGGGTAGAGCCTACGCTGGAACACAAATGTGAGTGATGCCTCCGTAACCTCACAGCCAAGAGCATGTAAGAAGTCAAATGGCTACACTACAAAAGACAAGGCAGCACTGACAAATGTCATTGGAAAAAGAACACTCCCAGGACTTCTCTGGTGGCGCAGTGGTTGAGAGTCCGCCTGCCGATGCAGGGGACACGGGTTCATGCCCCGGTCCGGGAGGATCCCACATGCCGCGGTGCGGCTGGGCCCGTGAGCCAGGGCCGCTGAGCCTGCGCTCCGCCATGGGAGAGGCCACAACAGTGAGAGGCCCGCGTACTGCAAAAATAAATTTAAAAAAAAGAACACTCCCAATTGGGAGGGACAGGAAAGAAAGAACTTAAAGGCCAAGATAGATGGGAATGGGAAAGAAGGAGAGATGTTAAGATTTTGGGGGCTAAGGGATCAGCATAAGCAAGGCACAGAGGTAAGAAAGAATGGGACCTGCTTCAGAAACTGCAGCAGAAAGACAAGGGAAGACAGTTGTGGGAAAGTCAGGAACATTATTGGAAAAGTACCCTGGAGCCACCGCATCACGGAGATTCTGTTAACAGGAAGACTTCCACCAGCAACAGGGACCCATCGCAGGCAAGACACTGCCCAGGCTGTTATAAACATGAAATAGATTTCTGAGCCTAGGATTTCTCTGCCTAGGACTCAATGTGCAGGATTATCTGTCTCAGAATATTACTTCTTCCCACACCTCCAAACAGAACAAGCCATATCCACAGGGAACACTGGGAGCTGTACAAGCTGCATGTCCACTGGAGTGGCTCAAAAGTATGGAACTCTGCTACCCTGAGATCCTCCACGGGCATTCCCTGAAGACCAAAGAGCCAGTGGATCACAGTCAATCCTGGGCAAGAACACCCGACTCTCCCTGTGCAACTTTCCCGAAACAAAACTTTATTCAGGCTTCTCTTCTAAAACCTAAAATAGCCATGGTCTAGTTCTCACGATAAATTGCACTTTTCTTTCTCTCTTTAAGGCCCTCACTGTCATTTTGACTCCACTACTCCAGTGTTTTTCACTATGCATGAGTCAACTTGGCTCATGGCTGCTTCTGCATTTTTGCCTGAGGGCAGCCCTCCACCAGGGCTGTGTCTACATCCTCTTGTCCTCTGTTTTCTGTGAAAACCCCTATCCTATTGCAAAGCCAAGTTTAAAATCCACTTGGTAATGAAATTTTCTCCAAACACTCAATTCACATTGACGTTTCCTCTTTTCTGAACTACTGAAGTAATAGTACATTCAAGAATAGTGTTCTGTCTTATGGGTGAACATACCCCAAAGTGCTCAGGGGAAAGCAAGTCCCTGCTGGCTGAGTTCCCTCAGAGTCTCCCCAAAGCCAGACCCACGTGAGGAGCCTATTCTGACCTCCTGAGTGGAGAAGGGACAGCTGAGCCCCAGTGTGTGTTCTCCATCCTCCTAGCATTGAACATGGCAATGGATTCTCCCTTCTTGGAATAAAATCCTTATGAAAAGATACTCATCTGTCTGGATTTTACCAGCAATGGACTGTGGGTGGGTTAGATAATCCTGAAAGTATTCCTAAATAAGCTTATTAAAATCTGAAACAGGTAGATATAACATTGAAATCAAGTTAAATCATTTCTTGGACACTGTTTCCACGTTAAGTCTTCAGCTGGTGGTTTAGTAGTTCCCTGTATGGTGTCATTGAAAGAGCATGGGGTTTGGAAACAAACTAGCTGGAGTTGAATATTGGATTCTCTGCTTACTTTCCACAGACCTTGGGCAGTCATTTCAATGCTCTGAAGCTCAACTGCCCTCTCTGTACATTAGGGGTGAGAATATGTGTGACATATATTATTTTGCGCCTAAACTGAGATAATAAGCCCTTGATATCCAGTGTCGGTTTCCCAGTCCCTCCCTAACTTGTCTTTTCTAAAAATAAAAAATAAAACCCAGCAAGCGGTCGCATTTGCTTAAATTCTGTTAACAACTCCTCCTTCAGTTCATCCACTCCCAGGAAGAGCCTCACTAGCCTTGGCCGGAGGAGGTGTTCTCTTGCATCCATGGACCACCGACAGACAAGTGCGGAGCATCAGTGCCTCCCACGGGGAACCACAGGCTGAGGGGGAAAAGCAGCCCAGCCCATGACTTTGTTCTCCATGGCTCCTTAACATTCCTTCTTCCCCCATCTCTCTCCACCCCCCCCACCCCCAAGCACATGCCATCTCCACACCTTCTTGTCACAAAGCATCTCTCACAGCCTCCACAGCCTACAAAATTGTATAAATTGTACCTCTTTCTTTTTATTGCAACCGAGTTCCTTTCTTCATTCCTAAAATACGCTCTTCACATCAGACGCTATCTGGCAACGGAGAAGTTGCTTAGAGGGAGAGTAATTTCCCTGCCCAGAAATGTTCAAAGAAAGGTGAAAATAAAAGAGACTTACACTGGGCATTACAACATTTCCTTCTCTCGTGAAATACCTATTATTCAGCAGTTTTACACGACCTTTCATCCTTTCCTACCTCACCCCCACAGACAGGAATACGTGCAAACACCGCTGTGAGTCCAAGGAGAGAGTTATTAGGAATAATATATTACTTAGTATTCACCTGTTAGTAATAAAACTTTATATTTGTATAATACATTGCAGTTTTCAGAGCACTTTAATCTGATCACACAAAGAAATAGAGCAGGAAATTTTAATCCCCATGTATAATGAGGAAACAAACTAAGAAAAATGATTTGCTTGAGGTCACTCAAATACTGGCCAAGTCGAACTAGTGCTAACTTAGTTTCAATCTAGTAATCCAGTGTTCACAGAGTCTGAAATTGGTAAATCCAGAAATTGCTTTTTCAGACTAAATACTTGTTCATTCATTCAACAGATTCAAAGTTCACTCTCCACCACGTGTCCCAAAGAGGAAAGCTCAGATCCCATCCATTATCAAATTCTACCATCCTTCCCTCACAGATGGATACTCCTCTTAAGTCCAAAGCTTGTCCTAGAGATATCTACCATTTCCTCCATGGCTCGCCTACCCCACGCCCAGGGAACCGGCCCAATCCTGTAAGGGACCCCAATACAGTCCTAACTCACTAGTTACAGCTGACGGGACCAGCACTGGACAGCTGATCCAACCTGGTCCAATTGGATCCGCTCTCCCAGAAATTAGGGTTTGAGACACAGAGTCTGAATCATATTCAGGCTGTGGGATCATGTCATGTTACTGAGAAGCAGAAATTAAGGTTTTACTGAAAATACTTGTTTGCCCAAAAGAGAAGAGGATAGACATATAGAAAGAAGCAGGAGTAAGAGATTATTCAAACCCAAAGAAGAAAAAGTAAAGAGACTAGCTACCAGTATTTTTCCTATTTCTGTTGAGACCAATAAACAACAGAATTTCAGGTGATTCTCCTGTTTCTTCACCAAAATACTACTTCTACAATTACTACCACCACTGCTTCTACTACTAACCACCACCATCACCACCACCATCACCATTATCACCATTACCACCATCACCACCACCACCACCACCATCACCATTATCACCATCACCACCACCATTATCACCATC
>RJWK010059681.1:0-13535 GCA_004363435.1 Platanista minor
GGGCGGGAGGATGCAAGGCCGGGAGGAGAAAGTGCAGTGCCGCAGCAAGTCGGCACCGGAACCCTTTTTCCAGAGGGAAAAGCCATGGCTCCACCCGCCTTTTCCAGCCCCCCTTCCCCCGCAATCCCCCCCAAAGATGTGGGCAGAAAGGAAGAAGCTTCTGAGCAGACCTGCCTCTGTGCAGCCCACGCCCAGTCGGGGCCTGGGGGCCATGCAGGCCCTCCGCCCGTCGCCCTCCCTCCAGCCTTCTGTGCAGATGGATACGAAGCGCACCACTACCCAGTGACCCAGGAAGATGCAGCGAGATCTGGGGATGGTCACTGGTCACCGAGGGTGGAGGCACCCCGGGTGCTGGCCCCCCTGCCCCACAGCTGTGGAGCGGAGCCCGGAACATTCAAGGCAGCACCGGATTTGAAGGTTAGCTATAGGATATGTCAGCCGGGACCACGATGGCCTGGCAACTAGAGGCCCCTTCCTGACCCCGCTTCCTCTAACCCCGGGATGCTGATTTGATCTGAGGAGCATCTGGGACTCCGACGCTGACTGAGATGGGGTTCCTGGAGTCTGATACGGTTGGGGTCAGTCTTTTTCATTTGACTTAAAGGCAGTAAGAACTGGGATGTTTCTTGCAAACTTGAGTTTACTTCCCACACCTGTGACACATGAAGTTCCTTTTCCAAATAAACCTATTTTGATTAGTGAAACTATAAAATTGAACTTGCAGAATGACAGTGAGATAACTCCTGTGTAGGTCTAAACAAGAAGATTTTTATTTAGCCCATGTGAACATTCGAATACAATCTTAAATTTGAATGTAATCCCGTACATTTTTATATAATATTGTTCTTAATAGGCTATAAATCTCATCACATAAAACATGGGGAATTCAAGATCATAATGAGTCAAGATCTGACATTTCCAAGTATTCACGTGAGTATTTAAGAAGATTACTTGTCAATCAATGGTTTCTCTTTGTTCCACTGCTTTTTAGATTGCTGTTTGTTTTTCTTTCTTTCTTTTTTTTTTTTTTTTTTAACGGGAGAAGCAGAAATATCTGAAAGAAATATAACTGCTGTCACATTAGCACCTACTCTGAACTATCTGCAAGTGTCTGCAACTGAAATGTCTAATTTTGAACACACAGCAGTGAAGTGTTTTCATGACACTGAAGAGTGGTAGTTGAATAATATATACAGCCTGATTTTGAGAGACCCAAATTAATCATGATTGAAAATGAGAATTCACTTCAAAGTTATTGTGAGGCACTACAATCACAATCAGAAACATCCAGAAACACAAAGAATTGTTCATGTTATTCTCATTTAACCTAGAATAAGTATGGTTTTCTAATAGCTTTCCCTTATGAATAAAAGTCTGGGTAATAAAACAAATATTTATTAAAAACTTGCAATACATTTTTCTTATAAACTTTTCATAGAAATGACTCGGAGAAGGATTATTTTATATTCTTATAGTGAATAAAATCATAATAGATAGTAAGAGTGACCAAAATCTGATACCTCAATTATGCTGTGGATTTTTAGGTGCCGTTCCTTTGAAAAGTTTAAAGTCGTTGAAAATGGATTATCTTAAGATAGTCTATTTTTAGGAGGATGAAGAGGCAATATGACTATCCCCAGTGCATAAACAAACTGGAGCACAAAAATGTAATATATTCCTCAAGACCACAGTCAGCCATTAAATTATTCATATATATGTATACTTTAATGCTTCTATGTTTTTCTTTTATCATAGGATTTTTTCCCTTATTCTCTGTCCTTCAAAATGCTTTCTAAAATCTAAGACCAAACTGAAATATCACCCTTCCATCAAGCCGTCTCTGACCCTCAGACAGAAATAACTGACAAGGCTGGGTGTTATTCACCGATTCCATTTGCCTTAACAACTGAATCTCATCCCTTTGGATTTTGAAGAGTCTTCTTAAATTATGCCTAAATACAAGCCAGAAAGAAAGAGAAACTACGCCAGAATTGTTAGCCATGATTATGTGTGGGACTTGTACCGTGCATAACTTTTTTTTTTTGCGGTACGCGGGCCTCTCACTGCTGTGGCCTCTCCCGTTGCGGAGCACAGGCTCCGGACGCGCAGGCTCAGCGGCCACGGCTCACGGGCCCAGCCGCTCCGCGGCATGTGGGATCTTCCCAGACCGGGGCACGAACCCGCGTCCCCTGCATCGGCAGGTGGACTCTCCACCACTGTGCCACCAGGGAAGCCCCCGTGCATAACGTTTAACTTTATATTTTCCGAATTTTCTCTAAAGGCCGTATAGTTTATAATCAGAAAAAGCAAAACAAAACCAACGGGGAGAAGCTTTGTGAGCCGTCGCTTTAATTCACAGCTAGGAGAAGGCAATGCTCCAAGGCAAGAATATAGCAGAGACATCGAGGAGAGGACAGAGGCCTTTGGACGGAGGAGCGACCATAAAGTGCCCCCCCCCCCCCCCGCCAAGAGTTTACCTCCTTCACATGTTCTGTCCAGATGTGACCCAGTTCCTCAGGCAGCTGGGGAGACATGAGAACAGCCCCTGGGAATCCATGCATCTGTTTCAAGAAAGCGTGAGGCAAGAGGCCAAATGGACACGTGGTGTCTGAGGACACTAGTCTCTCTTCCTTAAGTAAAATGAATAGAGAGGAAAGAACCACTTAGGAGCTTCTTGGGAGAAGGAAGAGTTGATGAGAGTCCATCTCAGAAGGCTGGAGCCCCGCTGCTGCAGCTTCCTTGTGAAGTGATGCTGAGGAAGTCTGCTCGCGTGCTGGTTGGGAAAATGGCCACCGAGGTGAGGGGCCTGGTCTGTGGGCAGCTCCGGACCCTCATGGAGCCATGTCGTTCCTTCCATAGAGTGTCCATTGTAGGGCGGGAGTTAGAAAACTGCAGGCCTGTGCGCCAAATCCAACCCGCCACCTGTTCTGTAAAGAACATTTTCTTAGAATCCAGCCATGCCTATCTGTTTATGTGTCATCTTTGGGTGCTTTCACAACACGAGGCAAAGACTGGCCGCAAAGCTGGAAATATTTACTGTTCACCCCTTGAAAGAAGATGTTTCCCACCTCTGCTCTGGGGTGTGGACCTGGCTGTGTGATGGAAGCTGGGTCGTGGGCGTGTGGAAGTTCCAGCTTGTGAAAGGCAGACAGCACACGCCCAAGTACAAGGTCACGCCCCACGCCCCACACCCACCCAGAGCAGCACCGTCCCTGCTGGACTCACAGGGTGGTAAAGAGTCTGAGACATGAGACTCTGGCTGAACCGTGGGTCCAGCCACCACTTGCTGCCAGTGGAACAAAGGGAGAAGTTGTTTCGAGGACAGCCAACAGCCTCCATCACACAGGGTGTTTGTTTCGTCCATTTGCCTTAACGTTAATCATCTAAAAGTAGCATCTATCCACGTGTGTGTCACGTCATAGGCAGATGACCACATTTTATCCACACAGGAAATGCATTTTTACTACAACCAAGCCTCTACACTTTCTAGTATCGATTGTCAGATAGAAGGTGGATGAGGTACAATCTGGTGCAAGGTAGGGGAGCTCTAGGGAATGTAGAGCCAAAGCCAAGGCAGACAGAGTTTCTACTGGGACGTGCAAGGGCGTCAGCAAGCTGGTCAGGACGGAACGTGGCTCTTCCCAAACCGCATCGTGGTGTCAAAGGGTGGCCTTGGAAGCGTGCCAGTGAGTTTGCAGGTGGGAAAGGTGCCATCCCAAATTCTGTTTTGTGAAACCATTCCTTAAACACAAAAGAGTTTGAGGCCCATTTACAAAATACAGACCACACGCAAAATATTCTATAAGTCTCCAACCAAGCTCCATTTAAAAACAAACAAACAAAAAGTGTATATAAAAAGATCTAATGAATAGTCACAATTCCCATAGGGGACTTTACAGTCCATTTGCTCCACTACCTTGTGAGATTAGAAGAAGAAAAGGCACCTAAGCTAATCTTTCTGCTAGGATGGCTCCCTGAGAAAGCTCCACTACCTTCTTGGATTCAATTCTGAATGTCTGGAGCAATGCATTCTCCTCGTCCTTGTCCTGGAGGCAATTCAAAGTCCTGTGGAGGATTTTCCCAACACCCCTGGTGTAAAAAGTCATAGAGTGAGGAATAGGGGGATAGAAGTCTGGTCTTCACTCTTCTGCTGCTCAACCACCAGCGCCTGCATGATTCCCTCCTCATATTCATTCAGTGTGTGTGTTCTTCCTACTGGATCGATGTCAGAGACAGAGCCCCAGCCTCTGAGAGTTTATAATCAAACACAGGAGAGGCTGCAGCAGGAAGGAAAATGCTCTGGCAGGTGCAGCCACATCAGCCATGAGTGGTGGTGGAGGAGATGACCTGCCAGCTGGCATGGAAGGTTGGTGAGAGGTGGAAAGTCCAGATCGGGGGAAAAGTATCCCACGTGGAAAGAGGGCGTAAGCAAAGGGGTAGGGAGGAAAGGCTGTAACGAAGGAATGACTGGGTGTCAGGCTCAGCTGGAATATGGCACTCACAGGGGAGCAGTGAGAGGTTAGTTGGGAAAGACAGGGAGGACCCAGACTGGGAAAACAAATTAGTCTGCTGTTAATCAGTAAGCAAAGTGAGGGGTCCTGAGAAGGGGGGTGATTTGATCAAGAACAGACTTCAGAAGGATTACTCACACGGTGATTTGTGGACTGGAGTGCAGGTAGGGAGACTAGTTAGAAACTAGTTAGAAAGCTAGGACAGCAAGACAGATGTGGAAGAGATCACCAATAAGGAACAAATTCAAGGAATTCTTTTCCCTGTGTTGAACGTGATCCCATCACTTATATTGGAGATGCCATTCGTGAAAAAATGATGAAGCAACAAAATATAACACTTTAGTTTACAGAACAAAGAACATTTGAAATTGAAAATGAGGGGACTTCCCTGGTGGCCCAGTGGTTAAGACTTGGCGCTTTCACTGCAGGGGGCGCGGGTTCCATCCCTGGTCAGGGAACTAAGATCCTGCAAGCCTCGCAGGGCTCAGCCAAAAACAAAAAATGAAATTGAAAATGACTAGAAATGCATCTGAATTTTAGCCATTTGATTTGATGTTTATAAAGATGTTTAACTATTTTGTAAGCTGCAACAAGCAGTAACCTGAAACTCTGAGATGGGTGCAGGAGCCTCCTGCACCTGAAGAGGATATAGACAGAGAGAGAATTACTGTCCTCCTCAGTCCTTCACACTTATTCCAAGTTAGAGGGACCGTCTAGGGACTACCGTTCCTGACTTTAAATGGGGAGGTAGTCTACTTCATTTATTTATTTATTTATTTTACTTTATCAAACTATATTCTGCATATAATAAAATGCACCTATTTTAAATGTACAGTTTGATACACTTGGCAATGTATACATCTATATAGTCATCACCATAATTAAGATACAGAACACTCCTTGGACTTCCCTGGTGGCACAGTGGTTAAGAAACTGCCTGCCAATGCAGGGGACATGGGTTCGAGCCATGGTCTGGGAAGATGCCGTGGAGCAAGTAAGCCCGTGTGCCACAGCTACTGAGCCTGTGCTCTAGAGTCCGCGATCCACAACTACTGATCCTGTGTGCCACAACTACTGAAGCCCACGTGCCTGAAGCCCGTGCTCCGCAACAAGAGAAGCCACCGCAATGACAAGCCCCCGCAGCACAATGAAGACTCAACGCAGCCAAAAATAAATAAATAAATAAATAAATTTTTTATACAGAACACTCCTGTCACCACCTGGCCCCCAAATTCCCTCCTAACTGCAACTGACTCCAACCCATCCTCAGGCAACTGCTGACCTGACTCCTGACACTGTGGATTTAGTTTCGCCTGTTCTAGAACTTCATGGAAATATTATACAATCATACACACACATTATTTTGTGTCTGGCTTCTTTTGCTCAGAATGTTTTTGACATTCATCAATGATGTTACATATATAGTTTCTTCTTTGTAAATTACTGGATACATTGTATGAATATTCCACAAATTGTTTATCCATTCATCTGTAACTGGATGTTTGGGTTGATTCCATTTTGGGGCTATTACAGATAAAGCTATTATGAACATTAGTGTACAGACTCTTTGTGGACATAGGTTTTCATTTCTCCTAAGGAGATACCTAAGCTTGAGTCATATGGAAATGTATGTTTGATTTTATAGGAAACTGACAAAACGTTTTCTAAAGTATTATAGTATTTTACATTCCCAACAGCAGTGTAGGAGAGTTCTGGTTGCTCCACATCCTTTCCAACACTTGATATCGTCAATCTTTTTCAATTTTAACACTCTGGTAGGTTTGTAGTAGTGTCTCATTGTGGTTCTAATTTGCATTTCACTAATGATTAATGATGTGTTCATGTCTTTATTTTCCTGTCCTCACCATATATATATATATATATATATATATATATATAGTGTGTATGTGTGTGTGTGTGTGTGAAGTGTCTGTTCAAAGCTTGTGTGTGTGTGTGAAGTGTCTGTTCAAACATTTTGCCCACTTTTTATTGTCGCTTGTCTTATTTTTGGGTTGTGAGAGTTCTTTACATAGTCTGGATATGTCCTTTTTCAGACATATGTATTGCAGATATTTTCTTCTGATCTGTGCCTTGCTTTTTCATTCCGTTTCTTAGTGGTATCTTTGGAACTGCAGAAGGTTTTAATTTTAACAAAGTCCAATTTATAAATTTTTACAGATAGCGTTATGTTTTCTTTACAAAATCTTTGCCTGCCCCCAAATCTTGAAAAATTCCTATGTTTTCCTCTAGAGGTTTTATATGCTTAGATTTTGTTCTAGGTCTCTGACCCACTTTGAGTTTATTTTTGTGCACAGTATGAGTAACATTCAAGATTCACTTTTTTTTTTTTTTTTTCTATTTCAATGTCCAGATGTCCCAGTACTACCTACTGACAGTACTATTATTTCCTCATCAAATTACCTTGACACGTTTGTCAAAGATCAGTTGACTCTGTAAATGGTGGTCTATTTCTGAACCCCTTTTTGCATTCCACTGACCTATTTGTTTATCCTTACACTGAGGCCACAGTCTTGATTCTTTAGCTCTGAAGTAAAGCTTTAGAATCAGGAAATGGAAGTCCTCCAAATTTATTTTTGTTTTTAAGCATTATTTTGGCAATTCTAGGTCCTTTATACTTCCATATATGCATTAGAATCAGTTTGCCAGTTTCTACAAAGAAGTCCTGGGGCTTCCATTGTATTTACAAATCAGTTTGGGGAGAAATGAAATCTTAACAATGAGTTTTCTAGTCCCAGAATATCTTTCCTTTATACTGTCTTTTAAAATTTCTCTTAACAATCTTTTGTAGTTTTCAATGTACGTATCTTGCACGTTTTGTTAAATTTAACCCTCAGTACTCCAAACAGCCTGCCTTAGAAGTTGTCTACTGCAGAAAGCAATCTTCCATTATTTATTAGTTTTATTAGCTTAATTCCCAGAATAACGATTTCTCCAAATTGCTAGTAGAGGAGGGGTGGTAATGGGGGAAGAGTCATTCCCAGTGTGAAGCATTTCCAGTTACAAGATAATTCCCTGCTGTATTAGAAAAAGGTGTCTCTGGATAAACACTCACTCCACCCCATTCAAAGGAGACTGCAGATGTGAACAAGTCTCGATGGTATCAATAAGGAAGCTACTCACTAAGACAATTAGATCTTTAAAGTTGAAAGCAGCTCTTTTTTTTTTTTTTTTAACATCTTTATTGGAGTATAATTGCTTTACAATGGTGTTAGTTTCTGCTTTATAACAAAGTGAATCAATTATACATACACATATGTTCCCACATCTCCTCCCTCTTGCGTCTCCCTCCTTCCCACCCTCCCCATCCCACCCATCCAGGTGATCACAAAGCACCGAGCTGATCTCCCCGTGCTATGCGGCTGCTTCCCACTAGCTATCTATTTTACGTTTGGTAGTGTACGTATGTCCATGCCACTCTCTCACTTTATCACAGCTTACCCTTCCCCCTCCCCACATCCTCAAGTCCATTCTCTAGTAGGTCTGTGTCTTTATTCCTGTCCTGCCCCCAGGCCCTTCACGACACTTCTTTTTTTCTTAGATTCCACATATATGTGTTAGCATACGGTATTTGTCTTTCTCTTGAAAGCAGCTCTTTTATGGATTCCCCCATCTACAGATCTATGTGGAGTTACCACTCAAAAATTATCTAATTTATGATGGTAATGGACACTTAGAAATTTTTTTCCTAGGTCTAGATATTTCTTTTCGCAGAGTTCCCATACTTTAGTTTGAATTGGCAATAGCATTTGTGCAATTACAGAGCATTTGTAGGAGGCTAAAGAGTAAGAGAAATGTTTATCAGCGGAGTTTTACCTAGATGCACAAAATTTTCTTGAAAACACTTTTGGGAACCGTAACTACCCACTGATCTTTTTGCTTTGCGCACAAAAAATGTTGATGATAAAGAGGAAACTAACTTTCTGAACCATCAGATATTATATTATTTATTCCTCTCACCAAATCCCCTGATGAGTAGTTTATAGATTTTCCTTCATTTAAAAAGTAGATTATTCAAGATTCCTGAAAGAATTATATTACAAATATAATAATAACACATTAACTTACACAATGCTTCTTCTGTGATATCAATTTTTTCCTCTTAACCATCAAAGTAGATAAAGAAGGATTAGGTGTTATCTAATCGGGAACCCAACCCTAAAGACAAAGCAAAGAGCAATTTAAAAGGTTATACAGAGATCTGGTTCTGTGTTTTTCTTTATTCCCTTTCTTCTTTAGCTCCATCCTTCTCTTTTAAATTTTGGCCTTTCAAAGAAAAACTCAGAAACCACAAATATTTAAGAAATACCACCAACAATTATAGTTTATTAACCGCTCTGTGCCATGAAAAAACAATGCAATTCTATAACTTTCAGTTTCCTCCAAGGTGAATATTATTGTCCCCACTTTACAGACAAAGAAGCTGGAGCTCATGGAGTGTCAGTGACCTTCCCCAAGGCCACACGGCCAACCGTGGAGACGGGATTCAAATCACAGAACCCAACGTTTATCACACAGATGACTCCAAAACTAAAATAGTTACTTAATTAATTCAACCAAAGGGTTAATAAAAAGGGAGACTTCGGCAGTTAGTTTAACAGATCTTCCAATCTGCATCTATTTAGGAAAGTACACATACAGGAAAGGTGACACCACATCAGGGAAAGAGCACAGAGCTAAGGGCTGGGAGCTAGAGTCGAGCTAAACCAAAGAGCAAATTGTCACAAAATCGAAGCAACTCTTTAAACGTGTTTCCTCATGAGTAAATGCCAACGTTGGACTTCATGCTTTCTAAAGTCTATTCCAACTCTAGATTCTGCCAAACACCACCACCACCAACAACTTTGTGTCTATTATTACAGGGGTAATATTCTTTTCTCTTTTGAGTTTTACTTAAGTGACCTTTTCAACTCAGACCGGAGTCTTTAGAAACACCACAGACTTCTAAGGAGGCTGGAGTCATCGGGGCAGGTGCCCCACTTTCCTGGACAGCCTCTGTGGGCTGAAGCCTCCGGGAGACGCTGCTTAGCAGCTGCTTCCACCACAGCCCGGAGCCCAGAATTGAGATGACCGCGGACAGGAAACTGACCCCGCGTGTATCAGTACTTCTGGTTTCCCGGTGACCACGAGGGCCCAGGGGAGCCGACGTGTCCATGACCCACAGAGGCTTGGGGTCTAAATGGTGTGGCAGCTGCTCCACACTGAAGGCTGTCAGCTCCATCACTGGCACCACTGGCCTAAGTTCAAATCACCAGCTGAGACCTTGAACTTCAGCAGTTACCCCCTTAGCAGCAGCCTAGCCCAGCCACTCCACAGGCCTGCGCAGAGGACATCCCGGGCATCTTCTCACCTGTTCTCCTCTGCTGCCACAAACGTGCAGCGAGACCACGTCCATGCCCACAGATGCCTTCCTGAGCAAGGAAAGGGAGGGGGTATAAAATCCCAATTACTAGTCCCTTTACCGAAAGAAATAGGGTCATTCCAAAGAGGCTGTCACTCCAGCCAAGATCCAGATTTTGAACAGTCTGGATATTTAACCCAAAAGTAGAAATATCAACAAGAGTGACAGAGATAGTTCCCGTTGACAAGTCTAAGAGGTCCCTCATCAATCAGCAGGGTGGGACTCGTGAAGAAGATCCGATGAGCTATTGAGAAACAGATGCTCCATTTTCTCTACATATCTCATTTCATTGTGAGTGGTTTTGTGACCTCAAACAATTTTAGAATTTGAGTTCATTACCATAAGCTAAAAAAGGACAAACACAATGAGGAACCGCCCTCTTCACAAAGTCATGTTCGGCTTAAGTGTTTTTCTAAGTATGTAACACACTCAAGCCTTTCTTAGGATGGCCTGTAAAAAATGTTCATGGAGGTTAAAGGAATTTGGGTGACCATTTACTCCATCCATGAAAACTTCCATAGGGTTTCCATTTAATGAAACCTTAAGATAAGCGAGTTCTTCCTTTCAAATGGTTGTCAACATGTAGGAAAAAGAAAAGCTCACACCAAAGAAGCCATACAACTGGAAAATTAATCATTAAGGTGAAAAGCCATTTCTTAAAGTGTAGCCTTTACTGTCCATCAGAATTTGGTCTAAAGTGTGAAACCAGAAGGGAAAAGTCAGCTCTGCTGTGAACTGCCAAGGAATTGCCTTTATTCCGCCAAAAGCTCCAGATGCTTTTCTTACAGAAACACTTCTGTCTCATGCTCTCACTTGTTTATTTCCACGCGCATAACGCAGCCAGGCACGGAAACAGGTACTCTGCTAATCCACCAAATGTGATTTTTAAATTCATCTTATTTCAGATTTCAAACCAAGCAGGAAAAGTAGGACCGTGTACTTCCCTTTCTTTTTTTTTAACCTCGGATTTGAAACTTCCGAGGTTAAAAAATCTTTAAACTGTTTTAAACTTAAATCAGTTTAAAAGCAATTAGTGACATTTGTTACTAAGTGACCCCAAATCAGGAAGAAATTATGATCCAAGTTTGTCAAAGCATTAAATACTTAGGAAATGTTTCAATATAAATCTTTGTACTGTCATACAAATAATTCATTTTGAAAGCTCTTTGTCTTGCGGAAGACATCTCATTTCAGAAATGGATCCAGAAATAGCTGTCCATATATTCATGCATCTTGTTTCAAGATATCACCGCTAAACATCTTTTTTAATTAAGTGGCTGTTGATTGACTGTTTATTATGTGCTGGACCCTAGGTTAGGCACCTGAGATACAAGCCACACTGTGGCATCTTGGGAAGGCTGCATTCTCTCCGAAGGCACAGGGAAACTTCGGAGTCTTTACACTCGATAAAGGCCTACAGAGGCAGCAGGGGTGCAAACGAGGGGGTGGATTGCAGACAAACTCCAGAAGTAGAATCAGCAGAACTTGTTGAGTTGACAAATGAACGGATGAGCTGACAAATGAACAGTCCCACGTAGCTCCCTGGTTTCCAGTTCCTTCGGGGGATCAGGGGATGCCATTCGATGAGCTTGGAAACATCGGGGCCTCAGCCCAGCCAGCTCCGCGTCATCCCAGGAGTGAGCTCCGAGGAACGGCTTGTGCAGAAAGGCACACGTGGGAGGTGACGACAAAGTCCACTGGCAGAGCCCCGGTGGGTTCTTCCCCAGTGGAAATGTTTGAACCTACCTGAGATTCTGTCAACGTGAACACTAGTCAGTGGAAAATGCTCGGGGCGGTGAGAAAGCCACTCTCACGGACAGGACTCTAGTCTTGGGTGGGTGACACCGCTGCACGGGCCAGCCCCCTGTCTGGGCTGATGCTTTTGAAGCCTTCCAGTTCTCCGAGGGCACTCGCGGGTTACAGGGCAAACACACTGCACTGGGAGTTCGGGCTCCGGTGCCACCTCGAGCTAGTGCATCTGCAGCATTTGAGGGAGGACAGTTGTGTGCTCTCTTCATTTTGTAGGACATTAGGATTCCCACTCAGTGTCAACTATGGAAGTCTATAATATCCCTTCCCATTTCTGGACAGGGAAACAGGTAAGACGAGGGGGAATTGGTCGAACTGAATGCCAGAGGAGAAAGAGAATATTCAGCTTCTTTCGGCGTCAATGAGAATTTATTTCCTATCTTATTGCTAGTGTTGTGTGGCACATTCTGAAAGGATTTACGGTTGGACGAGACAGCGGCCCAGGAACTCTGGTGACCCCGTTTTAATTTCACGGCATGAAGATACTTACAGGTTAGAATTTTGAAAGATGAATATGTATTTAGCAGAAGATTATTCATCCTCCTGGTTCTGGTTGTTAGAAAACAATGGCAAGACCACCAAGGTCATAGAGTTGATCACACACACGTTTTTAAACAGAGTCAACTGTGAAGTGGCCTTCTACTAAGGTATGACGTAAATGTCTATTTGGAGGGTTTTAAGTTAAAATTTCCTGCTTCCCATAAGAATCAATGCCGATGGTGTCCTAAAATAAACTAAGATCATCTTCGGATCCTGATCAAAAGGCTTCAGCTCTGTCCCACACTCCAGCTCTTTCTTGGCAGAGAAGGGAAACCAGTTCAAAAAATTATTCAGGAAGTAATAAAGGGCTATTTTGTACATTCATTACATTCACAATGAGGGAAATTTTCTCTCCTGTCAATATCAGTGTGTCTAACACAAAATCATCCATTTTATACCTGGTAGCTTTTCTAATGAGCACTACATTAAAATAATAAACAAAGCTTAAGATGTTTATTTTGATCTATAAACCCTGTAAACATAGATTAGGTTAGACTGACTTCCACTGAGACAAATGCTGCACAATGTCTACGGTGACCAAACATCTAGATTTTCTCTAGAATGCTAGCAACCACTATACAGAAGTGTCTTGAATATGTCCCTGGCATTTCACCCACATTCTAATTCTCCCAAGAAACTCACAAAGTAGACGCTGTTGCCAACAGGAGACCAGAGACCCTGAAACTTACGTGACTCACCCAAAGCCACACAGCGGACTGTAAGTGACCATGTTGCTACATGGACTCAAGTCCACCTGGCCTCTAAGTCAGCTCTCCCCGGTTAGACACAACGCTTCTTTGCCCTTACTTGTTCCTCCTTCAGGGATTTTTCTTGAACTTCTCTTCCTGACAGCAGTGAAATCATCCACTCAGGGATCTCAGACACCCTCTGGGTCCTAAGGTGAGCCACCAGGGCTCCTTTGGTTCACATCATCCACCACTTCTCTGTTTCTTCTTTCCTTCTCCACCCTCTTCCTTTTCTCAAGCTGAGAGTAGAACAAACAAGCTACTTCAATCACAACAAAACATGTTACACACCATTTGAGAAGAACATATTTGTATATTCCTCGGTAGTGCTGAACGTACATTAAGGTTATAAAAATAGTGGCATGCTGGGCTTCCCTGGTGGCGCAGCGGTTGAGAGTCCGCCTGCCGATGCAGGGGACGCGGGTTCGAGCCCCGGTCCGGGAAGATCCCGCATGCCGCGGAGCGGCTGGGCCCGTGAGCCATGGCCGCTGAGCCTGCGCGTCCGGGGAC